>CAUYUJ010011670.1:0-102500 GCA_963575745.1 Prorocentrum cordatum | reverse complement strand
AGGGCTTCGCCGGGCAACTGAGGGTGACAGGCTTCGGTCCCTGCGCACTGAGTTTCTGGGCATAGCCAAGTATCGTTTCTCGCATTGGCCGTTCGAGAAGGCGCTTGCTGGCAACCCCGACCGCCCGAAGTGTCGGTTCCCCGCCAGCACCTTAGACGTCAGGCCATCGCCAAGCGAGGATTGGGGCATCTTCGTGCAACGACGTCGCACGATCGCCCGGTCTCCAGCTGCCAGGACCAGGCGCTGGATCCAGGCGTGGGCGATGGCGCAGGTGTCGTGGTGCGCCCGCGTTCGTCGCGGCCACGATGCGCGGTCGTGGGCGCCGCGTGTGTTCGGCTACCGCGACACGGCGTGTCTGAGGTTGCATCGCCTGATCGCATCGCGCGGGCAATAGTCGCGGGTGCGGGTGGAAGCCCGACGAGTCCAGGGCAGATCCCAGCCCGTGTGGGAGGAGACGCTAGTCGAGGCGAGACGACCGGTAGGTGAGCGATTGCAATGGTATTGTCGCGAAGCACGAAGTGAGGTAGTGAATTGGGGCGGCGAAATCGCCCGGAACAAGGACAACTAACGAGGAATAGTGATGGTAGACGCACCGGCCTTGACACCGTTCTTGTTGGGATGGGGTCTGCTCCAAACTATGTTATGCATGAGGAGGTTTGGCTCGCACTGCTTTGCCAGATTGGCCAGGCGAGCACCAGATATGGAGCAGGCGCATCTACCTACAGGTGAACGAGCTGTCATCGAAGTCGATGGCGACATAGGCATGTCGAACACCGACGTTTGGCGGGTTTGGCCCTCTGCATTTCGGGGCAGGTTCCAGGAGTCGGGTACCGACCCCGGGAAAACCTGGAACCGCGCAGTGATTGCCACAAGGAGCTGACCCAAGACCACGGATGAGATGGATTGGGCCCCTTGGCAGCCTTGGCATGACGAGAAGGTTCGGCCTCCCGTTCCAAGGAAGGCCCGAGCGCGAGACGAAGCCATTGAGGTAGTTACTTGGCCGCGAGAGTGCCAACAGCCTTGGCAACCTAAAGCTTGTTGCTGATAGGCTCCAGCACACATGGATGGGGCTCAGGGTGACTGGGGACCCTGTCTGACGAGGAGGAGGGAGGCGGAACAGGGCCAACCCAAGACTCGTCAAAGATGTTCAAGATCCCCTTTCGCAGGCCTCGGCAACGGGTCTTTTCCACTGGGGAAAATGTCCCGTTGGGGGACAGCCGTGTGAAAATCGGGAAGCGTGCCAAAGCAGCATTCTCAGGACTTTCAGCGCCACGGGTTAACCTGAACGTCGCGTCTTGGCGATCCCGAGCCGTGCCAGAACATCACTCCTGGGAATTCACCACGGATAAACGTATTGTTGCGCCCTGACAGTCCCAAAACACAATTTCTGGAGTGTTGTCCACGAGAACCCGTGACCGCCTTGCGAATGCTTAACACGAGTGTGCGCGGCGCTAAGGCGAGAGCCACATTTTGAACAGGACCCGCCCTCAATCCGTGGAGCTCTACGACATTTTTAGAACGCGTGTCCGACCTCAATGTGTGAAGTCCTTTATGCCTTACTGAATGTGCGCAGTCATAAGGCAAACGCCACAATTTGAACATGAACCGCTTTCACACAAGCACATGTTTTAGCCGAGTGTGCGCGGCGCTTGGGCGAGAGCCACGTTTTGAAAACGACCCGCCCTCAATCCGACAAGTTGTTGCAACCTTTGAAAACGAATGTGCGCAGCGCTTAAGCGAGAGCTACTTTTCTAAAATGACCCGCTCTGAATCCGTGAAGTTCTTGCAACTGTTTGCAATGAACGTGCATGGCGCTGGGGCGAAAGCCACATTTGAAAACCACCCGCCCTCAATCCGTGAAGCTCCTTACATTTGTAAAACGAATGCGCGGGGCGCTACTGCGAGACCCACACTATGAAGACCACACGCCCTCCATCTGTGAAACTATGGTCAAGTTCTGACAATCAGTGTCATGATATGCGGGGAGGAAGTCCCAGGAGACACGCCCAGCCCGTCTCTCCGATTTTCGATTGGCCTCTGAGTGTGACAGGGATGGGCTATTTAATCAAAAGTTGAGCAGGAGGAGTCAGAGGAGCAGGATGAAGATACGGGCAAATGCGGAAACAAGGAAGAAGGAGGAGGAGGAGGAGAAGGAGGAGGAGGAGGAATGAATGAATGAATGAATAGCTCGTGGAGTCCTGCCGTCACCCCTGTCATACTGCTACAGCACGCTGTGTCAGGCTTACATTCAGAGATAGAGGACTCTGAGTCGGGTAGCTTCTGCACCCCCCGGACATCGCAATACAGCCAGCGCACTCCGCTTAAGAGCGGCACTGGCCGTCCTGCACTCCCTAAAGTGGGCACGCAGCCCAAGGGAGGCAGGCTCCAAAGGCACGGGGACCCTCACCCAAGCCCACTCCCCGACCTCCGACCCTTCCCCTTGCCTTTGGAGCCTTTCTTGGCTCTAGGGGCATATATTATCGGAGTGATAGGAAGAGGACCTGGGAAAGGCGCTGCGGCATAGGTGCTCAAAGCGGGCCGATTAAGTACCGCTGGCTCCACACTGCCACGGGCCGCGAGCTCACGAAACCGTTCGCTCCCTGAAAAGGCCTCCCTGGCCCTGGAAGAGGAAACAAAACAGGAACGAGTGGCCCCCTGTGGGGCCTGCTGACTGGTTTCTCCCTGGAGAGGCTCAGTGGGAAGTGGAGGGACAACTGGCAACTCCAGCTGGCCGTCCGCCTCCTTAGGGTCATCAACGATTTCTAATTCGATGTATGTGTCAAAACTACTGGGGCTAACTGCTGCTTCTCCCTCTGTCCGACCTCCTCCGCTAGCTTCCGCTCCAAGGGCCCGCGTGGGGCCGCGCCTGCTAAGTAGACCCCGCCTTCGAACTCCATCAGCGCCTCGAGCTGGCGAGAGAGAACGAGCCCGATGTTGAGGTCGCGGTGGAAGTGGCAGGAGATGATGGCCTTGGGCTTCTCGCCGTCCGTCGCCTTGAGCACCTGCACCCTGAAGTACGGGATCACCCTGCCCAGCTTCTGCGCCGTGATGCCCTTGGCGAAGATCTCGTTGGTGTAAAACTCCTTCAACTCGTCGCGCAACCTCACGTGGTCTGGCGGAACGCCCTCTGCGAACTGCTTGCTGCACCCGTGCATGATGCATGCCATTGCCACGTGCACGTGCGGGGGCCCTCGAAGTTTGTGGTCGACGGAGTGGCCTTCTTTCTCGAGCTTCTTCATCTCGGCGCTGTGATTGTTGTACTTCACCCCCGCTGCTTTGCCTGCTGCCGCCATGCCCACCGACGCGTCGGGCATCTCGTACCTGAGGTACAAGGCGCTCTTGAGATCCGCGACCTCGCGAGCCAAGGAGAGTGTCAACCTGTCGTTGGCCTTCGACACGCCTGCTCCCTTCTCTTTGTCGGCGCGCCTGCGTGACCGCTGGCCCCCCTCGCCTCCTTCGCCTGGACGCTTCACGCCGGCTGTCTGGGCCGTCGGAGCACTGAACCACGAGAGAGGCTCCACGGGCAGCTGCTGCTGCACGTTCTCGGACATCAGCAACGTATGGGAGCGGCCGAACAGGAAGATGTGTGCACAAGTGTTCACAGAAATCGTTGAAGCTCGAGCCGTCGAACTCGCAAACGGGGCACTGGAAGGAGGTCACGGGGATCAGCTCTTTCAAAGCCGAGGGGCCCACAGTTTGACAATGCCCACGAAACATAGATCCCAGTACATGTTTGGCTGCGTTTGCTTTGCATGCGAACACTTGCCTGCAATGAACACATATGTTTGTGTCTGTAATAACATAGCATACATTTCTGAGCCCATGAGTTCCCCTGAGGTGATTCATGAGGTCCCTGCGGTTACTAAATGATGCCTCACAAGCGTCAGCGGGGTTAACCTCGGAGGAGAGCCAGCATTTCCAAGGTAGAGGGGCGTCGCCTGTTTCAGGAGAAGCCTCTTCCAAGTCACGGGGCGCGTGTGGCACCGATACAAAATCTGGGGGCGCAATCTCCACGGGGTACTGCCTCGATCTGTAAGCAGAGACATCCACACCTGCGAAGAACGAGGCGGTCGCCTCGTCGAGCAGCAGCCTGAAGTCCTGAGCGACTTCATCAAACACCTCCTGGTCCAGCTTCTGAGCCATGCTCTGAAGATCAGCACGCAGCTGGAAGGCCCAGGGACATGCAGACTGACTTAAACCTCCCGAATCATCGAGAGGCCCCATTTGTTCTTTTGGAAGTTCCCCGAACAGAGCACAGAGAACCTGAAGGTGGTGAAGAGGCCGTCGGGCCCAACTCTGAACTAAACGAACTCGCCGAATACGTAACTCCAGGGACGGAATCGAAAGCCTCCAAAATCTCAAAAGCTCTTCGTTGGTCTTCGTGTGCGGGTGACTTCCTGACCAGTCGGTGGCTTTTCCAGCCATCGCGATACGACAGAATCGAGCAAGAGCGGCCTCCAGCCGAGTGTAGTCGGACACGGCCAGCACGAATGCCTCGAGGCCGCTCAGGAGAGAGTTGTAGGCGAAGCCCTGAAGTAGTAAACGTTTAAACTTCCACGGCAGATCCAGTTGCCAGACAGAGCCCAGAGATCTAAATGAAACCCAAACTGCATTGATACGCCTATCTATTTCATGGTGTGCACTATCCCGAAGAACAACATGTGGCCCCAAGTACCTGACTTGTTCCTTGATAGAGCCCTGGAGGTCCACCCCGCCCTTCCTGAGGATCTGGTTTAGGTAGGTGCTGTGAACCCCGAAGTACATCATAAATTCTTGTTTGGTCATCTTCTGTCCGAACCCGCATGGGCCCAATCTACTATTCAAAAGTACGTCGTGCTGCTTAATCTTGTTCACAAAGTCGGGGAGGGTCGAGCCGTACTCCGCCAAAATAAAATTGTGCAAGTCATCAGCATATTTCAATAAGCTTAGCCCGACTCTGTGACCCTCCCAGGAAGAAACTACTCACTGCTGCAGGGATCGTCATGCTGTACATCCTCGCGCCAATCATCAATGGGTTGTCTGAAGGTCCCGTTGAAAGCCTGCACTATGTACGGGTCCCCCATGAGCCCTCCCTGCTGGGTCTTGAGTGTGATCCTCCCACCCTCCCCAGCAGGCAAAGCAACAACCGCCTCACGGTACCGAAGGCGACAAATTGTTTGGTCTTCGGGCGCGACATATTCCTCAATTGCAGCGTCCATTCGCTCTAACTCAAATCCTTGAAGCACATGCAGAATGTTCGTCGAGATCCGCGAAGGCGGTACGACACCGTGTTGGATACAAGAATAACTGCCTCTCTTCGCCGCTCTCGAACGAACCCGTAATCGGCCTGGCCTGGTTGATATTGAAATTTTCTCGCAAAGTAAGCCTTACCAGGAACAGGAAGAATGTGAACTACTCGTTTACCTAGTGGACCCCGTCGGTGACTTTTGTTCAAGGGAGCCCCAAGACTATAATTCCAATACTTCGGGATCATCTTGTAGGACCGCATCTTCTGGAGCCCAAGAAGGGTCAGGAACCAAACAACTCGGTTATCGGGGGCTTTGTTTGGGGCTCCCAGACCTTCCACTTTTGTTCTTCTCCAGTTTGGATATAGCACCATATGCCAGAGCTCAAGCGGAGCACAAAAACAAGGAACTGCTCGACGTTTGGGGGCCGATCTGATATATCTACGCATCTGAGAGAGGTCCTCCTCCGCCAGCTCCTTCACCTCCTCGTCCTCAATGAGTGGGTAGTCCTCATCGTGCTCCTCCCTCCACGCCCCCCAGTCGATCTCTGTGCACTTCATACCCCCGTCCTTGCCCTCCCTCATCCACACCTCCTTCCAAGCCTGAGCTGAAGGTAAACTGGTACATGCTAGACGGCCGTCTCTGCGCTTGGGGCCATATCGACACGATGCAGCTCGGCGTGCGGTCGACATAGCTTCAGCAACTCTGCGATGTTTACAATGCTCTGAACTCTCCTCCACTAGTCTAGCCCTCCTTCTCCTCAAAGCTTGTCTCCTCAACTTACAGATGCGTGATGAGATATCGCGGAGTTGCTGATCAATATCTTCAATTTCGGCCGGGTCGCACTCCAACTTCTGGCTGCGGATCTCGGTCCGCTCCCTCAAAAGTTTGCGAAGCCATGTACTTTACATCTGATACTCTGGGTCCGTCGTCGAAGCCTTTGAAAAGACCTGCTCGCCTGCTGAACGCAATGTGGACTCGACGGTTTCGAACATCTCATCAGGTGAAGCGTGATCTCGCAACCAATGAACGTGAACTTGCTGGAACTCAAGACGCAGTGCCTCTAAAAAATCTAGGCGACGTGGACCGTGCCTAAGAGCTTGCATCATAGCCTCTCTGACCCAAGAACTGTTCTTCTCCTCCTCCTCCCCCTCCCGATATTGGTCGCCCTTGTTATAGTACAAAACTAGCGCTACAGGCAGATGGTCCTTTGGCGGTGGCCCACGCACTGGTTGGAGTTTAGCCCCCAGGCGTCTCAGCGTAGAGCAGGAGCGGATCAAATGTTTCATCCCAAGCGGGCAGCATATGTAGTCTATCCTCGAGTTCGAGTTGTTCCCGAAGAAAGTTGAAACCACATCGACCCCGTACGTATTGCCGCGCAAAGATGGTGGTGTTCGAGTAGTTCCCGAAAACGTTGACCAGCACCATTGGGAAGCCGTTCTCGATTAGCCGAGCCCAGGGAATCCGTCGTACATTCAAGCCAAGAACCGTTTCTGTTTACCAAACCCATCCCGTCGTTGAGGTCCGTGTAAATGAGTGGGGTACATCGGACGGGCAACGAGTCCAGGACAGCCTTTAACCAGGAAGTCACAACTGCCGTAGTTCTGAAGTAAGCGCCACGTTGTTTACGTTGGGTCGGCTGGGGCGGGAAGTACGCGCTCACCACGCAGATGTCTAGCGCTGCCTTCTTCACCCTCACCGCGATAGCTCTGCCAAGTGCCTCTGGTGGGCTACTCCAAATTCTAAGTACGTGTTTCTCTTGCACCCGATGCGGAAGCACGACAGCAACTCCACACGAATTGTTCGAGAACGGAGCCTTGCCGTACGGTGCCTCGTACACGAGCCGCCCCGTGATGATGCGCTTGAGCATGCACTCGCCCGAGCTCACCATGTTCTTCGTGCCTGCGAGGGCGACCGCGTCAAAGTTCCCCACCTCCTCCAGGATCTCCTCCATTCGGAAAAAACCCGCTGACATAGGATTGTATCCAAGAAACCGCAACATGGCCCCCGCCGCGGGCTGGAGTGCGGGCGCGGGGGGGAACACCGCACACTCTACATAGTGGGATGCCTGTCTCGCCCGAAACTGCAATCTGGGCCTCGGGGGCTTAGGAGGAGGAGGAGGAGGAGGAGGAGGAGGAGGAGGAGGAGGAGGAGGAGGAGAGGGGGCGATGTGATGGGGAGGGAAGGGGGAGGAATGTTGTTTCTTGTGCCGTCGCTGGGGGGGTGGGATCCAGGGGGGAGCGAAACGACGAGCCAGCACCCGATTTCAGAGCCAAGCGATGCCGAGGAGCGTCACAAGAACCGACCCCCCCAGAGCCGGATCGGGGCAGACGAAAGGGACAACACTGGAAAGAGGGGGGTAAATTCAGTGGCGTGCAGCTCGTTTCAGCTGCGCCGCCCGGCAGCTCAATCGATACAGCGTAGTCCCCGGCGTTTGAAGACGCCAGACGTAAGCTCGAGTCGACCAAATCGTGTGTACACTCAAAACGAAAAGCGTTTTGCATTCCTGGGGGATCACTTGCGTTACTAGGGGGAGGGTAAAGGTAGTGTCTTTCTCTAGGTGTCTTGTGTGTGTTTCCCTGCGTTCTCTTTCTGGGTCTTTCTTTCTCCCTCCCTCTTTATCTCTCTCCTTTTCTCTTTCTCCCTCTACCTTTTTTTGTGTATGTCCCACGTCTTCCATATGATTTCATACTTGGCTTTGAGTTTAGGTCCAATCGACTGGAACTCGTAGCGCATCGCAAATATTTTTATGGCATCCCTTTCATGTGCACGTTCTATGTTTATTAGGACTGGTCAGATTCTTCACCCACCTGATTTTGTAAAATTCTAGTTGACTCCGAATTTGATTTCCAGTGTATTCTAAATCCACAGGCTTTCTACTTGAGTTAAGACGGGTCTCCGATGGGAGTGCAATAGGCAGGCAGCGGAGCTCAGATCCGCAGGGATCATATGAGATTTGGATGGGATGCTCAAGTAAATTTAATGATAACGCACCGGGCTTCGAATCCGAAGGAATTCTATTTGATGTCCACCGGTTTGATTTCATTTGCTTGACATAAGGTGCAAACTCTGTGCTTTTTTATTTTACTCACAGGCATTGAATCCACTTTTTTGTATTTCCCAATCTTTCGGCTAGAAGGTAACTATATACAAGCGCTGTGTGTTCAATAGTAAAGAGCAGACAGTTTACACACATAGATGGTCAGTGTGTTTATTTCGTTCAACATTATGGAGTATAACCTTTGTGCTTCCAGCCATTCCACAGGAAGTACATACACACAGTGTACCCCCACCAAAATGTTTCAAACCAGCTATCTAACACGTGTTGTGGTTTCTCTTGTTTGCAGCATGCCATACTTCTATCACGTGTTTCGTCATATTCCGATACCCAGCAAGAAAGGTGATCCCTAATTTCCACCATACGTTAATCATTACCATTGTGTTTTCCTAACATTTCCGAGCACCTCCCGCTGTCATAATCTACTAAATACGCAAGGTGTTTTAACGATTATATTGCGAGGCGTGTGACATCTTCATGTTTTACAGTGGCGCACACTCACACTCAATACACCAGCGTTGTCTACAGGGATTTGCGCCATGGAGCACGCGAAACGTGTGTTCCGCGGGCTCCGAATATTTGAACCAGTGTTTCCCGTACAAGTCTACAAATTCAAATTATTCCAATACAAGGCGTTGTGTTCTTAAATTCCATGTGTTTTTCAAGGTTACGGGCCGCGCTGCCAGCCGACGGGCGGCAAGCCGCGAGACAACGTCAATTTATCCCAGCGAAGAGCCAAAACATATGCAGTTGTGAGTGCCACGTTGTGGGTACCGCTTTCTGTTGTGCTCCCTGAGGGGCCACGACCCTGTTGAGGGGTATGCCGGAACGGGCGGGGGGACGCATGCGGACCATGCAAATGGGGCTTGCGGTGGAATTCCTGATGGGGCCAGGATCCTCGTGAGAGGTGTACCGAAATTGGCGGGGGGACGCATGCGGACCCTGCCACTGGGGTCTTGGGGCCGCGATCCTCGTGAGGGGTGTTCTGAAATGGGCGGGGGGACGCATGCGGATCCTGTCACTGGGGCATTCGGTGGAGTACGCGGTCCTTGTCACTGGGGCCTTCAGGGGAGCTTCCTATGGGCCAGGATTCTCGTAAAGGGTGTGCACATGTTGGGGGACGCATGCGGACCCTGCGACTGGGGCCTTCAGTGGAGCTCCCTGTGGGGTCACGATCCTCGTGCGGGGTGTGCAGAACCCCGAAATGGGTGGGGGTACGCATGCGGACCCTGTCGCTGGGGCGCTGGGCTTGTCGGTGGAGCTTCCTATGGGGCCACGGTCCTCGTGCGGGCTGTGCCGGAATGTGCGGGGGAACGCATGCGGACCCTGCCGCTTGGGCTTTCAGTGGAGCTCTCTACATGGCCACGAAACTTGCGAGAGATGTGCCGAAGTGATGGACATGAGGAGAGCAGGGGCAGATTTTGAAGAAGGGAGGAGGGGGCGGAGGAATGAGGGAGTCGACGAGGGCCGCTGTCTCTTCAAAACGAGGGCCAAACACCAAAGGGTGGTTGGGAATTCTTGTAACATAGCGTTTTCCAACAGTCTTGATTGAGCGATGTGTCCCATGATTCCGAAACAACAGAAGATACTGCAGCGTTTGTGAATTATCCGTTCAACGGGAATCACTCACATAGAAACGATGTGTTTTAACCGGGGAAGAAGGGGGAGAAGGCAAAGGAAACGGAAGAAGACGAGACTAAGTGATATGAGAAAGCATTGAGAAATTAGGGGCGGAGACAGGTGTAAGGGCAGCAGAGGAGGAGGAGGAGGAGGAGGAGGAGGAGGAGGAAGAAGAGGAGGAGCAGGAGAGGAGGATAAAGAGGACGGGGGGAGGAGGAGGGGGATGGGGAGGCGACGACGACGAGTGAGGCGGAGGGGGAGGGTGGCAAGGTGGTTTGAGGCTCTGCCACGCCCACACGCGGATGACTTTGCAGCCTCGCTGATAGCACGAGCGAAAACGAGAGCCGCAGAACATGGCGCAGCTGTTGCTAGAACCTGAGCGCGCGAATCGCGCGCGTGGTTCTAGTATGGGTGTACATATATGTATATGTATATATATATATATATTCCCACCTGATGCGCTCCGCACGATTCGGTCCCACAAACACAACCAATTCTACACAACCGAAGAGCGACACCGATTCGAAACATTGGAACGTCATCCGGCGCAGTAATCACGAGGAACGGGCGGGGTGCAATTGACCCAGACTACGCCGCAGATGGAAGACACGCAGTGTCTCCGAGATATATGCATGAGGACAACAGTGTGATCGAAGGATGCATCCGTTTGGAACCTTGCCTGTCGCTCTGATCTGCTCCCCTGCTGTCGCCCAGCTTTTCGCTGCGGCTGAGATCCGACGGCGCGAAAAAAAACGAGCCCCCAAGACGGCTCCAAGACGATGCAAGAAGGCCCCAAGACGGCCCAAGAGCGCCCCGAGGGAGCCCAAGAGAGCCCCAAGATTGCCCGAAAAGCAGCCTGACAGGGAGAACGCAAATCGACGAAGAGGCCCCAAGGGTTGCCCCAAGAGGCCCCCAAACAGCCCCCCGGCGGCCTCCAAGCTGCCTCCCACGAGCCCCCTGCACGCCTCTGAGGCCCCCCCCCCCCGATTCCTGCGCACTAGATGTTGGGAGGCCCCACTTGGAAACAACAGGAAATCCAGTGATTCTCTTTTCGTTCAAGCTCATTCCGAGCCCAATCAAGACTCCGGGATCACGCTGCACCTATTTTTCTGGAGTGCTGTTGAACTCTCTGACGCTGTATTGGCACTCTCTTGGGTCGTCTTCTTGTCCTCTCGGCTGCCCCTGAAACCACAGTAAAAATCGAGATTCCATGAGTTCACCTGTCCAGCCTAGCTAGAATGTCAGCGCGCGCGCGCCAAGAAAAAGACAAAAGAGAGGACCTGCCCAAGCCTTTCGAGCGCTTTGCCTCAAAATGGCTCCAAGGTTCTCGCAAAGGTTCTCGAGGCGCCCCCCAGATGCCTTCAGAGATTCCAGGGAGGCTTCCAGGAGGCACCAAGATTTTCACACGAGGCCCAGAAAGACTCCTAAGACGCCGCCAAGAGGCCCCCAGAGGCGTCCCAACAGTCCATGGCCTGTATCCAGGAAACTTCTGACGCACGTCCCAGGCACGGCAGTTTGAACAAGGGAATTCCAAGAATAACCTTTTTTCGAACTCACCCCCTACTTACTGTTGCACACTGGCCATCATTAAGGTCCACGTCGAAATTTATGATTTCGTGGTTTCCGCATTTCTCCTTCTAAACGCTCCCGATTCTTGCGCAGGGACTTCAAGAAGGTCGTTAGATGCACAAGGCACTTCAACAGTTGAGCTTCCATGCGTCAGCCTGTCGAGCCTGGGTAGAACTTGAGCGCGCGCGAAGCGCGCGCAATGGTCCTAGTGCATGTATGGGTATGTAAGCATGAATGCCTGCATGCTCGCATACATGTATGTATGTATGTATGTATGGATGTATGTATGTATGTATGCATGTATGTATGTGTGTATGTATGTATGTCTGTCTGTCTGTCTGTCTGTCTGTCTGTCTGTATGCATCTATGTATGCATGTACGTATGTATTTATGCATGCATGCATGCATGCATGGATGGATGTATGTATGTATGTTATGGTATGGTATGGTATGGTATGGTATGGTATGTTATGGTATGTTGTGTTATGTTATGTTATGTTATGTTATGTTATGTTATGTTATGGTATGGTATGGTATGGTATGGTATGGTATGGTATGGTATGGTATGGTATGGTATGGTATGGTATGTATGTATTTATGTATGTATGTGTGTGTGTGTATGTATGTATGTATGTATGTATGTATGTATGTATGTATGTATGTATGTATGTATGTATGCATGTGTATATATATATATATATGTATATATCCCTGGGGGCGAGGCCAGGGGCCCCAGGACAGGTGCCTCGACCCCCCATGGGGGAACGGGGAGGGCCTGGAGCCTCCCTGGAGCAGCCCAGGCGGCCCAAGAGTGCCCCAAGAGCGCTCTACGACAGGCCCAGCAGGCTCCAAGAGGCCCAAGGGGGCGCCAAGAGGGCCCCACAAGATGCCCAAGATAAGCCCAAGCCAGCCAAAGAGGCCCCCAAGCCGCTCCAAGAGGCCTCCAAGAGGCCCCCCCAGAGGGCCCCAAGAGGCCCAAATCGTTTATTTTACGAAGGTTTTGGACACATTTTGCCTTTCCCGCCTTTTCAGCTTTCCAACGCTCCACGACTGCTCAAAGGCCCCCCGCGGACGCCCCAAGACAGCCCAAGAGGCTTCCAAGAGGGGCTCAAGACAACTCTGGAGGGCCCCAAGACAGCCCAAGACGCGCCCAAGACGGGCGAAGAGAGGCCCAAGACGGCCCCAAGAGGGCCCCAAGACAGCCCAAGAGGCTTCCAAGAGGGGCTCAAGACAACTCTGGAGGGCCCCAAGACGGCCCAAGACGCGCCCAAGACGGGCGAAGAGAGGCCCAAGACGGCCCCAAGAGGGCCCCAAGACAGCCCAAGAGGCTTCCAAGAGGGGCTCAAGACAACTCTGGAGGGCCCCAAGACGGCCCAAGACGCGCCCAAGACGGGCCCAAGACGGCCCCAAGAGGGCCCCAAGAGGGGAACCGCGAACCGGAAATTCGAGCCTCCCGCCTCCACAGGGCTCCGGGAGGCCCCAAAGGGGCCCCAAGAGGCTCCAGGAGACCGCCAAGAGGCACCCAGGAGGCCCGGTGCCCGAAAACAGCTGCCCCGACCCTCCATGAGGGTACCGGGGCTCATTTTCTCTTTGGAGATAGTTTATCGGGTTGGCCTGTCAATTTGGTGATCCGCAACCGTTGGCTCTAATCAGCCGCGCGAGCCGGTAGTTCGCCCCTCTATGGAGTGGGCGAGGGCTGCCGCTGCTGGCGCCGGCGGCTTGGCGCACCTGGGCAGCCTGTGGTACGACCAGCGCTGTACCTGCCAAGTCGAGTTGGGAGACGGTTTCTCGGTGGACCGTGAGCTGCTGCGCCTGCTGGAAGGGCAGCTGCAGAGGTGCGGGCCCGCCAACCTCACGGTGCCGGCGCCGTGCCCGCCCCCAGAGTGCTCGGGCTATCCTGGGCTGGTGGTCCTCCTGGTGGCGGTGCTGGCTTTCCTGGCAGGGTTCGCCGCTGCTGCCTCCTGTGGCTGGTGGTGCTTGCGTCGCTCGGAGTGTCGTGCCACGTCGGAGAGCGCAGAGACTCCGTACCTGACCGACGGAAGCGATGTCAGAGCATCTTCGCCAGGGCCAGCGAGTGCTCGTCTCGTCTCTTACGACGAGGACCCGCGCGAGCTGTTGTGGCATGAGCGCCTTCTGTGCGCGCACGTGCACGAAGGCTCCTGGGTGGTGACCACACCCGAGAGAGACATGTATCTCGAGGACCTCCAGGAGGGCGTCGAGAGCCTCGTCTTGCTGGGCCCCATGGGAGGCTTGCCGATCGGGTGGAACCGTGGGCCTGCACACCTGTTCAGGAACTCGTCCCAGGGCCCGCTGCGCCGCGAGGAGAGTTTGCGGCTCCAGGCGGATGGCGCGGAGCTGGCCCTGCAGGAGAGGCGTGAGCTGGGCCTGGCCGCTTCTCCGCCGCTGCCGCCGCCCACGGGCGCGCCCCCGCCGCTGGCGCTGGAGGGCGTGCCGAGCTCGGGCGATGGAGGATGGCGGTACTCGGAGAACCGCGGTGGTGCTCGGCTGGGCGAGCGCGTCGGCGACGCGGAGCTGGAGGCAGGCTGCCATCGCGGAGATCGTGGAGTGGCCCTGGTTGGCGACGTCTTCGTGGCTTGCTCGTTCTTCCGGCCGGGCCAGCAGATGCCTACGCCTAGGGAAGTGGAGGCGGCGGAGCCTGTGTCCAACGAGCTGCGCACCCTCCCGGTGAAGTACGAGACGGCCAGCCAGCGGCATCGCTCCTACAAGGAGGCCGCATCGCTGACCACCACGACGGCGTTCGAGGGCTGGCCGATCAGCGGCCCGAGGGCGGCGGAATGGCTGGCGCGGGAGATCGCTCGGCAGGAGCTCACGCCCGTGCGCCGCCACTTCTGGTGGAGACAGCTGCTGGGCTTGGGCCCCAGCGTTTGGGGCGTCGGAGAGCACGAGTCCTTGAGCCGGCTCTTCGAGTACGCGCTGACGTACGACCAGCTGAACTTCGGCGAGCTGGCGTCGCTGGAGCTTGCAGGCAGGCGATACCAGCTGCTCGAGGAGAGGTACGCCCGCATGCCGATCGCGGCGACGGCGGGTGGCGACAGCGGCCACCTCGACAACGACAGGCTGTTCATGGGCGAGGAGGGCCGCCATGGCCGCGCGCTTGTGGCGCCTGCCCTAGAGTCCTGGATCTCCCAGAAGCTGTCCGAGGAGAGCGCGGTGCTCAAGGAGCGCCGCAAGGCGAAGGAGGAGCGGCAGCTGGCCCGCTCGACCGATGTTGCCCCAGGTGTTGGAAGCGGCAAGAACGGCGAGAAGCCCCCCAGGCGCCCGAAGAAGAATGGTGGCGGGCCGGGGGGTGGCGCTGCTTGAGCTGCCACGGGCGGCGGAGGCCCCCGGCCGCCGCCCATTCTGCAGAGGGGGGAGCTGCCCGCTTGAGGAGGATGGCGGGCCGCCTCGGTGTTGCAGGTGAAGGCCTAGACTGGGCTCGGGACTTGCTGCCGCTGCCATCTGGGCGCTGCCTGGCTGACCTCCTGGAGGGACTCTCGCCAGCTGGCCTGGGTGTGTCGCGCTGTGCGGATCGGCGGCGCTCGCTCCGACGGGCTGCCGAGGCGCGGCTGCAGGGCGGCATCTCGACGCTCGACGTGCTGGGCGGCCGCGGCGAGGAGTGGGGCCCCAAAGTGCTGCCAGGTGCTATCCAGCGCCAGGCTATGGCCAGCTTGGCCCGGGCCTACTTTGCCGTGCCGCCGCCGCCCGACGACCTCACCGCCTCGGGAGCGTGGTCTGCGCTTCGGGGCTGCGGTTCCGGCTACGCCGTTGCAGGTGTTGTCGCCGGAGAGTTCGCGACCTACCAGCGCGGCAGGCTTGCCCTGCCAGCGGTCGGTAACCAGGCGATCGACCTCGTCAGTTGCCTGCCCGACCACTACCAGAAGTTGCTGGAGGATAGTGGCCGCGCTATTCGGCGACCAGCAGTGTGTACAAAGGACGTGGCGGCAGAGGTGGGCGAGTTGGGCCCTGCGATGGATCCCATCCTGGCTAGGTCGCCCAGCAAGTACGCCGAGTTTTTGATGTCTGCATACGAATCGGGCGTCGTCGAGCCGGCGACTGAAGTTCGCAGTTTTGTGGGAGTCTTCTTTGTGCGTAAGAAGGACGGCTCGTTGCGGATCATCTTCGGTCCTCGAAAGACGAACTCGCAGTTTGTACCTCCAGATAGTGTTGCTCTGGCTTCTCCTGAGGCCCTGGGTGATCTTGAGTTGCCAGGCCAGCGGTTGTGGGTCAGTGAGGGCGATGTCGAGAACTGCTACTGCCAGTTCCTGCTGCCTGACGACCTGAGGGCCGACTTCGTGCTACCTGCGGTGCCTCGGAAGCTGCTGCCGCGGAGTCTGCGCCGCTTGCTTCCGCCCGGGAACGACTTCGTTCACTTCCAGGTGCGCGTGGTGCCGATGGGCTGGAGCTGGGCCGCGGCGCTGGCGCAGGCGGCGAACGGGGAGCTGCTGCGAGCTGGTCCGCAAGGGGCCCGCCGCTGGATCTGCAATCGCCGCTGCGCGCCTGCTGTCGCCGGGCGTGAGCCCGCTGCTCTCCTGTACATCGACAACTTCGCCTCGCTGGGGGCTGTAAAGGAGGCAGTCCAGCTCGACAGCGACTCGATGGAGAGGCAGCTGAGGGGACGCGGTCTGACTACTCACGACATCTCGGGGCCGCAAGTTGACGTGGACCTGCTCGGGTTCCACATCGACGGGGTGAAGGGGGCGATTCACATCGCGCCCAGGCGGTTCTGGAGGCTGGTCATGAGTCTGGACTATATCCTGAAGCACCCCCTCCTGACGGGAGCCGAGCTAGAGCGGCTGATCGGGCATTTGACGTACGTGCTGCTGCTACGACGCGAGGTGCTCAGCTTGCTCAGTGCATCCTACGTCTTTGTCAGCAAGTGCTACACTCGGCGCGTGCGGCTCTGGCCTTCGGTGCGCCGAGAGCTGGCCTGGATGCGAGCGCTGCTGCCGCTGGTGTGGGCGGATCTGCGCGGCGCCTGGGCCCCCAGCGTGATGGCCGTGGACGCCTCGATGTCTGGCTTGGGCGCGGTGGAGCGCTCCGCGGACCCACGCGGCGTCGGGCGCATCGGCCGAGTTAGAGAGCGCTGGAGGTTCAAGGAGCGCGAGCTGGTGGCCGAAGGCTCGCGTGCACGCGCCTTGCGTGAAGGCGCCGTCGGCGACTCCCCGTTCCCCGACGTGCCGTCGGACTTCTGCAAGGCCGCCTCGTGGAAGACCGTGGCCTCGAGACGGTGGCGCCATCGTGCCCCCATCCACCTTCTGGAGGGCGAGGCGCTGCTGTGGGCCATGCGGCGGCAGGTGCGGCGAGTGGCGCATCATGGGTGCAGGCTTCTCTTTTTGTCAGACAGCATGTGTATTTGCTGTGCAGTTGCAAAAGGAAGAGCCTCGGACTTTCCTATCCTCGCTCAGTTGAGACACTTCACAGCTCTTCAGCTCGCATCGTCTTGTCGTGTGTCAGTGCGATGGATTCCTTCAGAGTGGAACCCCGCCGACGGTCCTTCAAGGCGGTTCGAGCCTCGCCGTTTGCGGGGCGATGGAGCGCCGTCGGCTCGTGGCGGCCGCACCGAGTGCGCAGCCGCTGCTTGCGCCGAGTGCGCCGGCGAGCGGCCATGGGCGGAAGCGCCTCCTGGGCTCGCCGGGCCGCGCGCGCTCGGGTCAGGCGAGGGCCAGTGCCAGACGCCCCCGGCCCGCTGCCGCGACCCGGAGGTCGACGGCCTCGCCGTGGCACCGCCTCCTGGGCTCGAGCGTGTCAGGACTGGAGCTGGAGGCGGTGAGGCCCTCTACCCAGCAGAACTACCTGAAGTGCCTCAGTGGCCTCTGCAACTGGCTCGGAGTGGAGACGCTGCCCAGCTGGAGCGCGCTGGAGTGGGACGACGCACTGCTGCAGTACCTGAACGACGAGTTCGCGCAGGGAGTGCGGCCGAACAGGGCTGCGAAGCTGTTGTCGGCGGTGCTCTGGGCGCGACCGGCGCTGGGGCGGCCCTTGCGGGTGGTGTTGCCGAGGGGCAGCCGGGCGCTGCTGGGCTGGAAGCGCATGCGGCCTGGCCGCTCTCGCCCGCCGCTCCCTTGGCTGGTGCTCTGCGGCGTGCTGGAGCTCCTGCTGCTGAAGCGGGAGGTGGCGATGGCGTGCGCTCTCTGCCTCATGTTCCACTGCTACCTTCGGCCCGGAGAGCTCCTGGCGATGAAGGCGTTTCAGCTGGTGCCGCCTGCGGCCGGGCTGCAGGGCGGGTTTCGCTGGTGGACGCTGCTGCTTCATCCAGAGGAGCTGCTGGTGCCCAGCAAGACGGGCGAGCTGGACGACTCGCTGCCGCTGGGCGCGCCCGAGCTCCAATGGCTTGCCCCCGCGCTCAGGGATCTGAAGGCGCGGCTGGAGCCCCGCGAGCCGCTGTGGAGTTTCGGCTACGCGCAGCTGCGCGAGGAGCTCGAGAACGCGCTGGCGGTGCTGGGACTTCAAAGCCTCGGCGCCACGCTGCGCTGCCCACGGCGCGGAGGAGCAAGCCACGATCGAATCGTGGGAAGGAGGTCGCTCGAGCAGAGAGGCAGGTGGCGAGCTCGCCTGTCCGCGCGGAGGTACGAGAAGCACGGCCGCCTGGCGCTGCAAGTGGCGAAGGTGCCGCCCGTGGTGCAGGAGCGGCTGCGACTCAGCACGCAGAGGCTGCCACAGCTGTTCGCCAGCTGCTCAACGCGACGCTCCACAGAGTGCGCCTGGGGCGAAATAGGGTCGCCGTCGAGGTCTTCGCTGGGTCAGGCCGCCTCGCCTCGGCGCTTCGTGCCAGAGGAATCCCCACGGTCGAGTGGGACATCACTCGAGGAGCGCAGTTTGATCTCACCAAGGCGTCCAGTGTCGAAGTTCTGAAAGGATGGATTCTCAGTGGTGAGGTGAGCATCTTGTGGTTAGGAACCCCGTGCACTTCTTTCTCGTTGGCCCGTGGGTACACCAAGTCTGGGCCAGGACCTTCGAGGTCCAAAGAGTTTCCTCTTGGACTGCCAGGCCTCTCCGGTCCCGATCAAATGCGAGTGCAGTTGGGTAACCGTTTGATGCGTGTCTCTGTTGTGTTTGCTAAGCTAGCTCACACCAGAGGGATCCCTGGAGGGCTCGAGAATCCAGTTTTTTCTCGTCTTTGGTTGCGTCCGCCTGTGCTAGGTCTCGGTAGGCTCCCCAATGTTCACGATGTTTTCACTGACTTTTGTATGTGGGGTGAGCCGTGGCGTAAACGAACACGGCTTCGCCTCTGGCACGTTTCTCCGGAGCTTCTTGGGCGAAAGTGCCACGGTAAAGGCATTTGTGAGAGGTCCCAGAGGCCTCACCAAGTGTTAGAGGGCAAGGCCCCCGGTGGCCAGTTTTGGACTGCAGTAGCACAGCCTTACCCCAAGGTGCTGTGCAAGATCCTTGCCAAGTCTCTTGTAGATGCGTCAAATAATCGTAGGCTCTCTCGGTTGTGGGACATTTGTAAATGCTAGGCGGTATTACCAGTACACTAATGAATCTGGACGTGAATATGGCCCAGAGTTTTTTACTTGTTCGGTGCTGCTGCGTTCTGTTGTCACTGTTGCCGATGCCTCGCCCCAGCGCCCTCTCAAGCTTGTGCTGGAGAAAAACAGAAGGCCTTGGAGATAGTTTATCGGGTTGGCCTGTCAATTTGGTGATCCGCAACCGTTGGCTCTAATCAGCCGCGCGAGCCGCCCGACCCTCCCTCCCTTCTCTGCTCTTCCGCCTTTCAATCCCACACGAATTCAGAATTTAACAGGCCCAGAGTTTTTTACTTGTTCGATGCTGCTGCGTTCTGTTGTCACTGTTGCCGATGCCTCGCCCCAGCGCCCTCTCAAGCTTGTGCCGGAGAAAAATAGAAGGCCATGTTTTTACCTTGTTTCCGCGTCCTGGGCCTCGGAGGCCGCCGCCTCCGACCCCCATGGGAGGACGGGGCGGCCGGGGAGGTCCAAAATAGTCCAGGAGGGCCTCCGGAGGCTCCCAAGACGACCCAAGCGGGCCCCGAGTCGCCGAAAAACCGCTCCGGGACGCCCAAGATAGGCCCAAGACGGCCCGAGAGGCCCCCCAAGGCACTCCACAACGCTTCAAGACGCTTCCCCAGAGCGCTTCAAGAGGCCGAAATCGTCAATTTTACGAAGGTTTTCGAACGATTTTGGCCTTCCAGCCTTTTCGGCAGTCCGACGTTCCAAGACGGCTCAATAGGCCCCCAAAAGCGCCCCAAGACGGCCCAAAAGGGCCCAAGACGGCCCCAGAGTCGCCCAAGACAGCTCAACAGAGCCCCAAGACGGCCCCGAGATGCGCCCAAGACGGGGACCACGACTCCAAAATTCGACCCTCCCGCTTGAAGAGTGCCCCAAGAGGCCCCAGGAGGCCCCCAAGTGGCACCCAGGAGGCCCAAACCAAGCCTAAAGAGGCCACAAAACAGCCCCGAGGAGGCCCCACAACGGTCCCAAAACGGCTACCGAGAAGCTGCGAAACTGCCTTCACGACGTCCCCGACAGGCCAACCACGAGATCCAAACCAACACCCATGAGGCCTCTGACCCACCACCCAGGGCACGGTGGCGGGAGCAGTGACAGCACTTGTGCACAGCATGTTCCGGCGGGAGCCTTCCGGAACACGCTGCAGGAGGAGGAGGGAGATCAGGAGGAGGAGGGGGACGAGGAGGAGGAGGAAGAGGCCTCCAAGACAGCTCCAAGATAGCCGAAGAGGCTTCCAAGAGGGCCCTGGGCGCCCCTCCGTAGCCATTTTGGCTCAAGCCTTTGTGGCCCAAGATTGTTGGACTCGAGAGCGTCCTTCCTGTGCCACGCCTGGGCTAACCGGCTTCGGGCAATGGCTCCCACATCATGCGAAAGCTTCATGTTCATGTGCCTGGCGTGTGCGGGGCTGGCCCTGACGTGGTGGTGCAACCTGACGATGCAGCCCATTCGTGATATGTTGTTGAAGCCATGGGTGCTGCTTGATTCGGGTCACGGTCGTCGGGTAGTCCTTGAGTTCTTCTTTGAGCAGACAGCCAACTCAACATCAACAGCTGCCTGCGTGTCATTATTACTGTCTGTTGGTCCGATCGTTATCACAAATTGCCGCGCAACAATGGGCAACCTTCCGACACGCTTGCTGTTCCACTATCTTGGTCTGACAGTTGCCGTCGCATTTTCGTTTCCACTGCAGTGCGCACTATGCCAGCAGCCACAGAGACCTCCTGCCGATGATAGGATGGTGTTGACCTCCACACTCACCATTGGAGGTATTGGAACGTTTGTGCTGCTGGGCACACGCAGCGTAGCTGGCGCCACTACCTGGTGCTATGTTCTCACAGCAGTTGTGCCTCTCATCTACGACCGACTTGCCGCAACATCTGTACCCACAAGCCTTCAGGCCCTTGGCACTATCAATATGTTGGTGTGCGCTGCTTTCTGGGCCAACGCTCTGTGGCAGGAAGACGGCAGCCCATGGGTGTCTCCGGCAACTGCCTCGATCTTCTGGGATCTTGCAGTCGTGTCTATTTGCTCGTGCGCGTGGACTGCGAAGCACGTCGGCGACTTCGGGCTCGCGCTGCTCGGGCTCGCCTGCCCGGCCGCCTGCATCCCCTTCGCGTTCGCGCGCCTGGCCGAGAGGGCTGCGGAGGGGTACGTGCCTGTGGCCGAGTGAAGATCACGAGCGGTGCTTAGCTCGCCGAATCGAGCTAGCATCCTTGCCAGCCATCCTCTTCCGACCGTCCCGTTTTGTCGGGTTCCCTATCTTCCTCACTTTTCGGGCTGAGGTGCACGATTTCGCCGTCGGCGAGAGGTTCCAGTCCACTTAATACCAACTTTTTACAATTTTTGTACAAGTGGACCGTCCAACTTCTCTGCGCGGCTCGCGCCAATTTGCACCATTTTCAATGGCTGTCCGTTGTCCAGCGTTTCTGAGACTTCTGTGAAGGGTCGCGCCGATCAGCACTACTCTCAAATTGTCTGTTTTACACAGCTTCTGAAACTTTGTGCTTGGCTTGTGCCACTTTTCACAACTTCCAGTGGCTGTCTGGCAGCATCTGGTTGCTATTCAAGCCACCGCTTTGAGGCTGCTGCGTGGGTCCTATCCCCCAGCATGTCTGTAATGCGGTCCGTCCACGAGAGCCGCCGCAGGTTCCTGGCGCCCAGCTGTGAGGCGTGCATCTCGAACCCGTGCTCGAGCGGAAGCCCCTATTCCGCAGAAAAAAAAAGCCTTGGGCGGCCCATGAGGGCCCAAAGGCGGTGCCTGAGGCGCCCAAGACGGCCCGAGAGAGCCCCAAGACGGCCCCAAGAGAGGCCCAAGAAGGGAAACACGAACCGAGAATCCGAGCTTTCTACCCCGAGAGGTTCTCGGGAAGTCCCAAGAGGCCTCCAATCGGATCCAAGAGGCCTCCAAGAAGCTCCCAAGAGGGCCGACGAGGTTCCAAGAGATCTCCCAGTGTGACCCCAAGAGGCCCAACTCATTGTTTTACGATTGGGCTTTTACGGGTTTTACTTTTTTCGGCCTTTTGGCATCCCGATGCTCCAAGACGGCCCAAGAGGCTTCCAATACCGCTTCCATATAGAGGAAGAGGCCTCCAAGAGGGCCCCAAGACGGCCCGCGAGGGCCCCAAGACGGTGCTTGGGGCGCCCAAGACGGCCCGAGAGGGCCCCAAGAGCCACAAGAGAGGCCCAAGAAGGGGAACGCGACCCAACAGCAGAGCGTTCCCCCCAAAAGGCCCACAGGAGGCCAAAGCTCCCCGAGGGCCTAAAAGGCCCCTAGGAGACGTCCAAGAGGCTTTAAAATAGCCCAATAGTGGCCTCGATGCGTCAAAACTGCTTCCAGGAGGCCCCCGGGAGGCTTCCGGATTGCCTCAATCTGGCCGCAGGTGGCCTCAAGTCGGGCCTCCACGCAGCCAAGACGGCTAATGACGGCTTCACATTGCAGAACCGATGCCCCCAAGGGACCCTCAGACGCCCCCCCAAGAAGCACCCAAGAGGTGCCTCCAACAGCCAGTTGACGAAGCATGCGGAACACCCCAGAAGCTCCTCAGATGTCGTCGCGCGCCTGTGCTTGATAGCGTTGCCCAAGATCGTCCAGCGCCCCTCCGGCCTGGGCTAGAACCTTAGCGCGCGCTCAGGATGGCCTGGACAGTATTCCGAGACAGAGTGAGAAAGAGAGGGAGAAGGAGAGAGAGCGACAGAGCGCGAGAGAGCGTGCGAGAGAGAGAGAGAGAAGGAGACAGAGAAGGAGAGAGAGAGAGAGAGAGAGAGCTCGACGCGTGCCGCACCAGAGCCGCGGGCGGGGCGCCTCCCCCCCCCCCCCGAGCGAGGGCTGTGGGCCGCAGCCGCGAGGGCTCTGCAGTGCCAGCCTTGCCCGCCTAGGGGCGCCGCGAGCGGGGAGGGGCGGTGGGGGGGTCGCGTCGAGGGAAGACAGGACCGTGACCCGTTTGTGAGAATCGTGCGGCAGGAGGGTTTTTGCCCAGTCGCGGCCTCCTGGGGCCCCCGCCGGGCCTCGGGACCGTCATATTGCGACTCACGCCCGAAATGGGTACGGAAAGAATGGGTACAATGCCCAACAGCAGTTCCTGTTCATTTTGAACAGGACTCGCTGTCCGCGCCGCCGCGGCCTGTGTCCATTCGAGACAGAAGGCCGCCTGCCCAACAGCGGCCGCTGTTGGTTTGGGACAGCATTTGTTGTTGGGCATTGTACCCACGCTTTCCGTGCCCATTTCGGGCGTCCAAAGGGATGAAGAGCCGGTCCTGGGGAGTGGGTCGAGGCCTCCAGGGAACGACGTCAGGGCAAGAAAATCATGACGTCGGGGGCTGGGCCCTGCCCTCGTAAATTCTCCCCGGAGGCCCTCGTCGCCTCCGCTGGAGAGTTACTCCAGCGGGTCGGAGCGGGGGTCGCGGATTTTTTCCCGATGCCGATCTTGGTCATGGTCCATGTTGGCCGTCGCCGCTCCGCGAGAATGACCCACGAATTGACGCTGACCAATGTCGGCGTGCATCATGCGCGCCCGCGCCCCCGAGGTGGCCGACTTCGCCAGGGGCGGACTCGAACTCCCAGGGCGGTTCGCCGCGCTAGATGGCATGCGCGTCGCTTTCTGGCGGCATGTCAGGCGTCGTCGTTGACGCGCGCGTATGGGCCGACCTGGGGCGCGCGATTCGCGCGGGACTCGGCCTGGCGAGCCATGCAGGCGAAACTCAAAACCTAGAGGAACGGCTGTCCGCTCCATTATATGAGGCAAGAGTGGGCAACGGGTCGCGAGTGTCGAACTGTGAAATCCATGCCTACTCGCCACAACTTCGCGCGACGGTGTGACCGCTCAGCACGGCGTGCGCGCTCCGACCGTGCATGGCGCTGCTGACGCGCCCCACGCCTTGTTTGGTATGCAATCCACGCAGTCCAACAACGGGGTGGTTGAGACTGGCGTTAGCCGCGGGCGCGCCTTCCACTCCCCGGGCCGGGCGGGTGCGAGATCGCTTGGGGCCCAGGCGCGACGCGCATCGATTTGGGGCCCGCTCCGAGCGGACAGTTTCGCATCCCAGTCGAAGACGTCGGTGAGCTCCAGCCACGCTCCGTGGGCCGGCCGCGCAAGCCGCCTGCGCTGCTTGCGGTGGCCATCGACGGTCAGGATAACCGCGACGCCGACGGACGAGAACTCAGCAAGCTACAGCTCCAGGTTCCCGATCCGAGTGCGACAGCCACTGGCTCCGCCGGCTGCGACCTGCGCGCCGACGTCAGCATTCCGACTTCAGGTGGTGTTTTAGAACCCATCGGCATAGCAACGCTAGCGCCACCCGGCACATGCATGCGCAATGCGCCGCGCTCAGGTCTCGCTCTCAAGGGCATCGACAACGCCAGAGGCGTAGTGGGCCCTGACTACCGCGGGGCGATTCAGGTTATCGTGTACAACGCCACCCCGCGAAAGCGTGTGGTCGAGCAGAGCCGTCGTATCGACGACAGCGCCGATATCGTGGTCGTCCCTGGCCTATCTGTACCGTCTAGGGTATATCAGGTGGTTTCGGACACTCTGGCATAAACTACCTCGGTCACGACGACATCCCGAGGGATATTGCCATCGCGACTCCCGAAGGTCGCATGGGCAATGTTTTTTTTGCCGTTTTCCCTGAGGGGCCGACCCATCAGGGAATTGTTGATCGGGCCTACATGGCTGGCCCTGTCGAGGTGGCCTGGCAGAGGAGGGCGGCAGCCCAAGGACTCCCACCTTGATCCTAGAACGGGGGTGGGGCGCGTCGCAGGCTTTGCGGGATCGCGATCGCGATATCGTCCACAATGTCGGTTTCGGTCGTGAAGTTTAGTAGTTATCGTGCCCCGCGTTTCAAGTTGGAATTGCCCCGTCGTGAAGCAGACGGCCAGCGCGCGCGTGCTCCTCTCAAGCACGCGCAAGGCATGCCACAAGCCTCGAGCGCTAGGGGCAGAGGACAGCATCATTTATATCCTCCACAATGCTCGCAGGAACTCCTGCATTTAATCAGCGGTGCAAGTGCGGCATCGCGCTGGAGGGTCACGTCGTCGACTGGGCCGCCGCGAATCGGCGGTTGCGCCTTGCCCTAGTGCGCTCGGGGGCGTCGCGTCTAGCACCCTACCGAAGTTGAGTTTCGCTGCGGGCAGCGGCGCGCCGAGGGAATCGCGTCTGTGACGAGGCGCAGCAGCAGCTTCAGCACCGTGCTCGAACGCTACTTCCTGTCTTGCGACTGGAAAGCGCGACGCCGAACTGCGCGCTCAGTGCGCTGAGTTGGGCGCTCAGAACCACAGCGACAAGCGTTGTGTTCAGGGCGATATTCACGGGCAGGCAACTATGCACACGTTTGCGCTGAAAGGTGATGTTGTTCATCCTCGCGCACCGAGCGCGCCGGGGGCGCCCCTGCCCTGCGTCGGGGCACGCGTCAGAAGAACAAGATGAAGGAGGGCGCTGCGCCCAAGGCTCGGAAGCAATTCGTCGAGAACAGGTGCGAGGACTGCGGGTCCGACCACGCTGGCCTCGTCCCTATTTTCTCGGAGCCCCAGCTGTCGGCGAGCCGGGGTGTGCGGGAAATTATGGCGGGGGCGAACTCCATGGCAATATCATATTGGATTTGCCTACGCGGCCCAGGGATCGTCGGCCCCAACCTCCGATTGCCATCAGGCCCTTGCTCGAACCACGTCCGAGGGCAGATGCGCGACCAGAATGCGCATCGAGGCCGACGCCATTCACCGCTTCCTCACCTATCTCACCACGCTCGACTGCGGGGTCGACATCATCGAGGTCAGCGGCGTGGCGGTTTGGGCTAGCTGTCCGACGCCGCTTCTGGTCAACGGCTGCGACCTCAACGACCGAGGCCACCTGCGTGCAGTTGCGAGGTACATGCGGCAGCGCCAACGTAGTGGCCATCAGGGCCCCGCGTGCTGGACATTCGGTCGTCGAGCGACGTGCAACTGCGCGCCCGTCTACGGCGCGCGGCTGCGCTTCTACACGGCGCGACTAGAGTGGGAATTGGACAATGCTTTCGTCAAATGACTGCCCGACCCGTCGTGGCTGTGTCCAGAGACGTCGCAGCTACAATTGCAAGTGCCCGTGGAGCTTGGCGTGGACGAGGTCGTCTTCGACCAGCGCGTGCTCTGACCCTGGGATCGGCGTTGCGGTGGCCGCGGGGGGCGTCGCCAACGCCCCCCCCCCCGGGGGCCGACGCGCAGTTCGGCTCCGCCATGTGCTCGAACATGCACTGGCGCGCCCGCGTCGAGGGCCGCGGCGGCTCAGACGCGCAAGTTTGGCCTTGGAGGTCGGCGCAAACGCTTGCGAGAGCTGTCGTGGATGTGCGTCGCCATCTTGGGCGCTCGCAGTAGACGGACTACGTTCGCGAATGCGACGTCGCCGAGGCGGCCTGTCCAACGGCGGCGACTTGTGCCGCCGAAGGTCAGATCTGGAGTGAGATGGCCGCCGCAGGCGCGCGCTCGCCCGCGCGCTCCAGGGGCCCAACCACGCGGGAGCGCCCGGGCAGTTGCGGGGGAAAGGGCGCAATCGCCCTGCGCCTGCTCGCAACGCAGCAAGTGTGGGTTCGCCGGCCCTCGCGGCAGGCCGCGCCCGCGCGCCGGCCAGCGCCCGCCGGCGCCAGCGCGACCTCGGGTGCCGCTCCGCTCCAGCGACCAACGGGTTCAACTACGTGGGCGAGCCGACTTAGGAGCAGCTGGCGGAGCCTACCTACCACAGCCACGCTCGGGAACACCGGGGGCCAGCTCGTCCTCCGGCGCTGGGGCTCAGAGCAGCGGTTCCGGCAGGTGCGTTGCTGGACCGCAGAGTTCTGGTTCGGCAACTGCGTCGCGCGACCGAACCCGCGAGCCGGGCCAGCGACGGGTGGCGTGCCGAGGCCAGCGTCGTGACGAGCCACCGACTCATCGGTGCGCCATCCGGTTTTGTCTGGCTGAACACGCTTCGACGTCGCCGCGTCATTGCGAGCGGTGCGCGGGGTTTCGCATGAGACGTGCGTGCGAGAGCCGCGCAAACTGCACCTCCGGTGGTGGCGCGCCGCTGAGGGCTGGAGCGCCCAATCTATCAGGTGGCGCTGTATTCGCCCCCCCCATCCTTTTCCGATTCTCGCCAGTTGTCTCCCCAGTGGCGTCGGCATTGGTGCCCGCAGTCCTGCCCCGCCCTGTTCCAGGCGTTTTTTTGTTTGGGGGATCGGTGGATATTTTCCGCGGCTTTATTTTTCCGGGTTGTTTCCCCCGAGTAGTCTGGCTTGCGTGCGCGCGCCAATCCGCCGCGGCCGTTTGCGCGCCTCGCTGGCTGATATTCCAAGGCAGTTTTCAGGTATGCGCTGTCAGTGCCCGCCTGTCTTTTCAAAGTCGGTTCCCCATTGCTTTCCCGACATGTATATGTATGTCTTTATGTGTATATATATATATATATAGATTTCTCTGTGTGTGCGTAGGTCCCCTACCCAGTGCGGCGCATGTCGCCGTCGTTCTACCTCGCCTCGCCGTAGACAGCCCGCCCGCGCTGGCACCTCTCAGATCCATGCGATTGTGGCTTGTGATATTTGGCATTCTTCCAGCGAAGCGCCTTCCCATATATATATATATATATATATATGTATGTGTATTACCGCCCCATAAGGATTGAATCGCACGAGCGCTGCGCGCAGCCCGGGACATCGTCGACGTCGTGCCCACGGCGCTCAATTGCTGTAGGGAATGCCGCAAGTGGCTACCACCGGCGCACCAAACGTTCCCTGCGCCCTGATTTTCATCGCGGCTCAACCCGCCACGGCGAGCGCGATATCCGTTCTCGCAAGGATCGCATGATGCTGCCCTTGGTCTGCTGCGCCTCGCGATGGCGCAGCGGCCAGGAGATCGCTCCCATTGAAGACTGACTGGTCATCGATCCAGATGTTCGGTGCGATGGAGAAGCTTATCGTGGACGGAGAGTGTCGCGCGACTGTCGCCTGCTTCGTGGTGTGAAGCTGCAAGGGGCCCACGTGGATTTCCGTGCTCCGCGTCGGCGCGCTCGTTCCATCGAACGACGCGGGGCTATGCCGCGCCGTGCATTTCGCCGCAGAGGAGCAGCTAGAGCGCGAAGGTATTGTTGCCGACTTCGACTCGCAGCCTCACCCGCGTCGGCGGCGTCATGCCATGCAGCGTCGTCGTAGGGAGGCAGTCGACTGTCCTCCTGCCACCGCTGGACGCTGACGAGTCGGGTGAGGTAACTATCTGGCGACTATGTCGCCTGTGCCGATCCCCCTTCTGGTGGGGAAGTGCGGCCCAGCTTATTGCAGTGGCGAGTCGTTGAGATCGCATTGCAGCGCGCGATTGAAACTGCGCCCATCTCCCGCGTCAGCTGCGCCGCGCGGGCACGGGCCATTGAGTCCGGAGAGGGCGTTCCAACGTTGGCGATCAGGTGGAGGTCCACAGGCCTCCTAACACAGGACGCAACAGGCTGGGCGGGCCCTGGGATTGCCATGTCGGTCGACCCGGCACGAGGCAAAATAGCGGTCAAGTGCTGCCGAGCCGACGTGATCTGCGGGTTGTAGGACGTCCGGCCCTTCGCCGGTGCCGTTTTCGACGACGTGGTACGTGTTTGGCTTAGCTTCCCTGGCCTGGGGCCGAGCGGGGGACCTCATGGAGAACATCATGGCAGGCTGTGGCACCGAGACCTTCGGTCACTGAGCGGATGTCAGGGGCCTGCAGATGACCGCGTAGACGCGGCACTCTGTGCCGCGTATCCCGCAGATGACCACGGCGTCCAGACGTCTGCGCCACGCGTCTACGCGGCCGAGTCCTTCAGACTTGTATACTCACCAGATACACTTGGGCGGCGTCAAGTTCGACGCCCATGCGCTGATCGGCGAACAGTGGAAAGACGCCCGCATCATCCATTCATTTGGGGCGACGAGACGCTTATGGCAGCCGACGCCGGGCAGGGCCCACGTGGGATGCTCGATGATCGCGTCGCCGACGCTCCTGAGGGCGCGACGGCGCCACTCCTGAGGATCTTCATCCGCGCTGTCGGCCATGCTTGAGGAGGCAGGCATCGACTCCTCTGGCCACGTCCAGCTGGCGGTGCTGGCAGCGTGGCAGGGAGTGGGCGGCGCAGTGGACGTGGCCCAGGAGTGAGAGGCGTTGGGGGGCGACGACAGCCGGCAGTTTATCCGCGCTGCTGTCGAGCACGCCGCGCTCAGTCTTGGCCGCCGGCCCCGCGAGTGGCCCCGGCGCCTCGAGAGAGACCTGCGCTGGCGTCAGGGCATCTGCGCGTACTGCTACTACCTGCGCCTCGCCGCTCTGGACGACTGCGCCACGCTTGAGAAGGGGGGGCGAGGGAGACTCGTGGAGTTGTGCGTCGACCCAGGGGTGCGCGAAGCATTCCTGAACTTCAATGGTCAAGCGTCCAGACCGCGCGTTGCTGTCGGCTCCTGCGCAGTAGCGCTTGCTGCGTGCGCCGCCCTCGAGACTACGGTCATCAAGCGCGGCGCTGATCTCTCGATCAAGTAAAAGGTGTTCAGGCCGTCGAAGGAGGCATCCGCGGCGATCTTCGAGGATCACCACCTGGGTCAAGAATGCTTCGAACGGCGACCACTGGAGGGCGCCCGAGACGTCGTGGATTCAAAAGGGTCTTCAATTTGAAGCGCCGGAAGGGTTTCCGCGGCAGGGCCGCCCGGGTCACCTAGTGTCGCATGGCGTTCAGAGGCTATCGCGTCATGGGGGGGGTCGCTCTGGAGACGGTCGCGGGGCCGCCGACCGCGCCCAACGGCGCGCGTAGTCTTCGGAGGCGGCTCGCCGCCCGGCCTGGGTCGACGTCGCCGTTGAAGTCGAGGTGGCACCCTTGCATGGCGTGGCGCATGCCGAGATGAAGGAACAAGGTGGGGCGCCGCGCGAGGTGTTTGTCAACCCGCCGCCCGGCAGCGCAGCTATTCGGGCGCCCGGCTACGAGTCCTTCGACGAGAGGGCAGAGTGCTTGCGCTGCATCGAGCTGGGCGCGGGCTGCATGGGCGCGCCGCGAGCCTTCCCGATGAGACTTGCCCGGGTCGCGCTCGCGCCAGAGTGCAGAGCCAAACCCGCGGGGCGGGGCCTAGGGCTCGATGTCAAGCACGAGGCGTCCAGCAGCTGTGTTGCGAGTCCCCGATATGCTCTGGTGCGATACTCGCGATGCGAGGGCCGACCGCCGACCCCGCGACGAAAGGGGGCGTCGGCAGCTGATCTTGGGCGCGACGCGCGGGAAGCGCAAGTGCGACCGCGTCGCGGTCAGTTTGAACGACGAGGCGCAATAGACGACCGTGTCCATGTCCCGCCGCAGTGAACTCAGGACGGATGAGGAGGACGTTTCGCCGACGGGATAAACTTCCGGAAGTTTCACTGCGCGTAGTTCGGCTGCAGAGCGGAGCGTCGGCGGTCGTGCGTCGCGAGTTGCGTTCGCGAGTGTGACGCAGGGGGAGGCGAATGCAGCCGCGTGCCGTGAACTATGTTCGCATGCGACGTAGCAGTGCAAATAAGAGAACGCCCACATGAGGCGCACTATGTTCGCACGTGCGATTTAGTGGGTCAATCACATTGAAGGGGCTGTTGCCATGAAGTGCGTTCGTGGAGCAGCAGACCTTTTGGCGTGCAGCGCGTTAGTTGTCTTTCTGGACTCCTCCAGTTTTCTGCGAATCTCGTCCAGCTGTGAACTGTTTATAATAAGGGGCCTGGTTAATATCAGGCTGTGGGTACTTGCCTCCTATCTCGGGATGTGTCAACCTTCTTCGGCTTGCTCTTGGAGCTCTGCCGGGAGTAGTTGTCGCCACTTCTGCGCGCGCCGTAAAAGCTATTCGTGAAATTCGCTCCTTGGGGGCAAATGCCAGGAGCGTGCCGAAATCACGGTCCCCCATCCCGCCGCAATTGTTTGTGAGGCCTCGTTGGTTGTCGTGCGGTTTGCTTGCTGTAACCGACGGGGCACAGGTTGACTCCTTCGAACACCACATTCGAGCCGTCGCCCTCTGATGGCTCTTGGTTCCTTTGCCCTGTCTGGTATTATCCCTTCTACGCGGCCACTTTGTTCGGTGGCACAGGAGGGATCCCTTTCCGTGCCCGTGTTAGACCCGCATTAGGCATGTGTTAACATTTTGGTTCAGCACCGCGCTAAAACAAAACACGACTGTTTTCATTGTCCCGCGGACGCCCGTTGAGTCACGGGGGGGCGGGGGGAGGTTTTCAGATTCTTGGGCCAACCAGATATCATCGATTACAGAGAGGTCGGAGAGGGGCAAGAGGCGGGGGATGCGGCAGGAGGGGTAGGAGGGGGAGGAGGAGGAAAAGGAGGAGGAGGAGGACGCGGATGATAATGAGGAACGATGCGGTGGTTTTGACCCCGCGGCCACGCCACCTTTCGCCCCGTGATCGTGGAGCGCCACATGTCTCCGCTCCGTCTCCCGTGCGTCCTCCCAAGTTCGAGCGGGACGTCGCCGTGGTCGTGGTCGTCGTCGTCGTCGTCGTGCCCGTCGGCCACGCCGTCGCCGCCACTCGTTCGCCAGGTGGGCGTGCGGGGATGGCTGCCTGCGCTTCTGATGACGCCTTCCTGCCCCCGGACCCTTGGGACGCCCAAGGTTTCTCAGGGGCAGCGTCAAGTGGGGGATCGGCACATTGGGGATGCATCGGCCCCCCGTCGCCCACTCATCGCCGAAGGGGGCCCAGTAGCCCATCCCGCCCAGGCCCGTTCGGATCTGATGCCGTCGGCCCATCGCCGACCTTTCGGCACCCGGGGGCGCCGGGCCTCCCCCCCAGAGCTGGGCGCCCTGGGAGAGTTGCCACGGGTGTGTTCGCCTTGTCGCGGGCCCCGGGTCCTCGCCGATCGGTTCGGCTCGCAGAGATGCCGCAGGGGGACGGAGCCCAGATCTCCGGTCTTGAGCCTTTGCATGTTCAGCGTCTTGATCTGTTGGTCACGACGTCGGACCTCGGGGTCGGCCCCCTCGTCTTTCCCGTTCTGGGAGGGCTCCGCTTTGCCACCTGCACCGGTGCTGGCCAGGCCGCTCCTGCCAGGCCCCTCCAGGCGAAGCCAGGGCGGGTGGGCTCGGAGGACGCCGCGCGATCCAGGGCACGATTTTGGTCATCCCGGCGTCCCGATAGAGTCGCCGATGGGTCGGCGACACGAGGCGATCCTACGAGCCCATCTGTCCTAGCCCCAGCTCGGGTGGCCCCCAGTTCCTTGGGGCCCCCAGTTCTTTGAGGGGCTCAAGGTCGGCGGGTACGCCCCACGGTCTATGGAGCCAGGAGGGGGCATACACCATCACACACTGATCCGAGGCCGAGGACTGGCCCTGCCAGGATCGTATGTGCCCCGCGCTCCTTCCTCCCCCTTCCTCTTATTCCTCCCCAAGTCCTCCTCTCCTCGATTCTGCCCCTGCCTCACTCGATCACTCGTCTGACTGCGGTTCCTCCCTGGGTGCGGGATGAGATTGGTGCCCGAGTACGGTCGCGCCGAGGTATAAGATCGAGGTCGGCTCGGAGAGGGTACCCTAATGTTCTCGTGCTTGTTGGATGTTCTTGTGCATCCTGGGGGAGGGCAGCTTCAAATGTTCTTCAGTTCGGCAGGGGAAATGCTTTTTATTACCTAACAGCGAAGACTGATAGGTTTCTAGTGGTGTCAAAAGAGAGCAGCTGATGACTCGACAGGGGGGTCGGGGCGGGACCCGGGGCGGCTGCCGCCGAAACCCAAATCGCTTGGGACATCCTCGCAAAATCGCTCTTGGCGCTGCTAGAACTCCATTCCCGGCGTACATTTTGGATGCCCGGAGCCAACTGTAGGCCACTTCGTGGTCTTCGAGTTCCCAGAACTCCATTCCTGGCGTACATTTGGATGCCCGGAGCCAACTGTGCGCCACTTCGTGGTCTTCGAGTTCCCAGAACTCCATTCCCGGCCCACATTTTGGATGCTCGGAGCCAACTGTAGGCCACTTCTTGCTCTTGGACTTCCCAGAACTCCATTCCCGGGCAACATTTTGAATGCCCGGAGCCAACTGTAGGCCACTTCGTGCTCTTCCACTTCCCAGAACTCGACTCCCGGGCCACATTTTGAATGCCCGGAGCCAACTGTACGCCACTTCGTGCTCTTCTTCTTCCCAGACTTCCAAGACTCATCATCTTCATCATCATCATCGTCCCCGTAGCCTTTTTGGCTACAGCCCTGCTTTCGAAGATTTCCTTTCAAAAGGAACTGCGCAGCGCCTACTGCACACATTAATGCCAGGACATGCTGATAGTTCTCGGGAGCTGTTGCTGCTGCTGTTGCTGCTGCCAGTGTAGCTATTGCTACTGCAACCATTGGCAGTGCCACTGCGACTGCCGCTGATGTTGCCACTGCGACTGCCACTGCGAATCCGAATGCGACTGCGAGAACACCAGAATTCTACAACAGCGCTCTCACATGAATACCACAGGAAACGTTTCCAGCTATGCTTCTACACATCGCTGTTAGGTTGTTTTGCCGGGATAATTTTATGTTATCGAAGCGTGTTCTTCTGTCCTTGGTCTGGTTGTAGGTCCCTTTCCCCGCTTGGAGAACACATGCGCATGGTGTTCTCGGACCGAGACCCCCAAGTTCCCAAGGCGGCGTTCTGCGCCTGTCTTCGCTGAGTCCACTTCCTCTCGGATGATAATCACTGCATAAGCATACGCTTTCGAAGAATTGCGCGGATTTTTGGATCTGCGCCAGATCCCCCTCCCTGGCGCGCGAAGCAACGATGTAAGAAGTCCGCGTGGACCTTCCGAAGTGTATGTTTCGGAGGTTGGGGGGGTGACCGAAGTGAAAAGTGGGGTGCCCAAACCGGGAACTCGTTTCGTTTCTTGTTTGACGTGTCGACGCGGGGCAGAGGTGCGCGAGGTCCTCCCCTGTTTAGGGCCAAGTCGGATGAACATGAGTCGCTCCACGAGCCAGTCGAGGCTCCCAGGTTGTCCCGATGGCTGTCCGGATGGTTGTCCCGACAATTGTCCCGATGGGGGTCCCGATGGCTATCCCGATGGTGGTTCCGATGATTGCCTCATGGTTGTCCCGGTGGTTGTCCCGATGGTTGTCCCGATGTTTGCCCCGATGGTTTACCCCGATGGCTAAACTTGTGCTCTGTGAGATCAGGAAGGTCTTTCCAGTCTGTAGCAGCAGCAAACCTCCGCTTTGCGAGGCGATGCTATACCATTACGCTACCGAGGAAGGAACCCCACATACTTATATGATGGCTGGAGTGATGATAGCTGAAGTGAAGCATGTGAGAATGAGGTTGGTGGCCGTTGCCCCGCCGATACCGTTGGTGACGCCACTCAAGACGAGAGGTAGAAGAGGGGAAGCGCCGCGCCAGCCACACTCTGCGAGCCCGAAACAGATATCGACCGCACCCCCAAGGCACCCCCTTGTGGCGTCGAGAAAGTGCAGCTCCTGCCACGCTTTGCGAAGCCGAAACGGATAACGACCGCACCCCTTTGCGCACACCCTGTGGCATCGAGAAAGTACCGCGCCTGCCACGCCTTGCGAGCCCGAAACGGAAAGCGACCGTACCCCCAGCGCACCCCCTTGTGGCGTCGAAGAAGTGTCACGCCTGCCACGCTTTGCGAAGCCGAAACGGATAGCGACCGCACCCCTGGCGCATTCCCTGTGCCATCGAGAAAGTACCGCGGCTGCCACGCCTTGCGAGCCCGAGACGGAAAGCGACCGTACCCCCAGCGCACCCCCTTCTGGCGTCGAAAAAGTGTCACGCCTGCCACGCCTTGCGAGCCCGAAACGGATAGCGACCGCACCCCCAGCGCATTCCCTACGGCGTCGAGAAGTTGCCACGCCTACCACGATTTGCGAGTCCGGAACGGATAACGACCGCCCCCCCCCCCAGCGCACCCTCTGTGGTGTCGAGAAAACGCCGCGCCTGCCAACGCGTTGCGAGTCCAAAACGGATAGCGACCGTACCCCCAGCGCACCCCCTAGGCGTCGAGGAAATGCCACGCCTGCCACGCTTTGTGTGGCCAAAACGGGTATCGGCCGCACCCCTGGCGCACCCCCTATGGCGTCCAGAAAGTGCCACGCCTGCCACACCCCCAGCGCACCCCCTTGTGGCGTCCAGAATATGCCACGACTGCCGGGCTTTGCGGCACTGTCGTTGGCTGAGAGACCACCCCCTGCGCACCCCCTTGTGGTGTCCAGAAAATACCACGCCTGCTAGGCTTTGCGACAGTGTCGTGGATAGCGGCCGCGCTGAGAGACCACCCCCCGCGCACACCCTTATGATGTCCAGAAAATGCCACGCCTGCTGGGCTTTGCGACAGTGTCGTGGATAGCGGCCGCGCTGAGAGATCCCCACGTGCGCACGCCCTATGATGTCCAGAAGGTGCCACGCCAGCTGGGCTTTGCGACAGTGTCGTGGATAGCGGCCGCGCTGAGAGACTACCCCCTGCGCACCCCCTATGGTGTCCAAAATGTGCCACGCCTGCTAGGTTTCGCGACAGTGTCGTGGATAGCGGCCGCGGTGAGAAACCACCCCCTGCGCACCCCTTATGGTGTCCAAAATGTGCCACGCCTGCTAGGCTTCGCGACAGTGTCGTGGATAGCGGCCGCGCTGAGAGACCACCCGCTGCGCACCCCCTATGGTGTCCAGAAAGTGCCACGCTTGCTAGGCTTCGCGACAGTGTCGTGGATAGCGGCCGCGCTGAGAGACCACCCCCTGCGCACCTCCTGTGGTGTCCAGAAGGTGCCACGTCTGCTAGGTTTCGCGACTGTGTCGTGGACAGCGGCCGCGTTGAGAGACCACCCCTTGCGCCCCCCTTATGGTGTCCAGAAAGTGCCACGCCTGCTAGGCTTTGCGACAGTGTCGTGGGTAGCGGTCGCGCTGGGAAACCACCCTCTGCGCACCCCATAAGGTGTCCAGAAAGTGCCACGCCTGCTAGGCTTCGCGACAGTGTCGTGGATAGCGGCCGCGCTGAGAGACCACTCCCTGCACACCCCCTGTGGTGTCCAGGAAGTGCCACGCCTGCTGGGCTTCGCGACAGAGCGGCCGCGCTGAGAGACCACCCCCTGCGCACCCCCTATGGTGTCCAGAAAGTGCCACGCCTGCTAGGCTGTGCGACAGTGTCGTGGATAGCGGCCGCGCTGAGAAACCACCCCCTGCGCACCCCCTGTTGTGTCCAGAAAGTGCCACGCCTGCTAGGTTTCGCGACAGTGTCGTGACTAGCGGCCGCGCTGAGAGACCACCCCCTGCGCACCCCCTAATGGTGTCCAGAAAGTGCCACGCCTGCTGGGCTTTGCGACAGTGTCGTGGATAGCGGCCGCGCTGAGAGACCACCCCCTGCGCACCCCCTATGGTGTCCAGGAAGTGCCACGCCTGCTAGGCTTTGCGACAGTGTCGTGACTAGCGGCCGCGCTGAGAGACCACCCCCTGCGCACCCCCCGTGGTGTCCAGAAAATGTCACGCCTGCTATGCTTCGCGGCAGTGTCGTGGATAGCGGCCGCGCTGAGAGACTACCCCGTGCGCACCCCCTATGGTGTCCAGCAAGTGTCACGCCTGCTAGGCTTTGCGACAGTGTCGTGGATAGCGGCCGCGGTGAGAAACCACCCCCTGCGCACCCCCTATGGTGTCCAGGAAGTGCCACGCCTGCTAGGTTTCGCGACAGTGTCGTGGATAGCGGCCGCGCTGAGAGACCACCCCCTGCGCACCCCCTAAGGTGTCCAGAAAGTGCCACGCCTGCTAGGCTTTGCGACTGTGTCGTGGATAGCGGCCGCGATGAGAAACCACCCCCTGCGCACCCCCTATGGTGTCCAGAAAGTGCCACGCCTGCTAGGCTTCGCGACAGTGTCGTGGATAGCGGCCGCGCTGAGAGACCACCCGCTGCGCACCCCCTATGGTGTCCAGGAAGTGCCACGCCTGTTAGGCTTTGCGACAATGTCGTGGATAGCGGCCGCGCTGAGAGACCACCCCGTTCGCACCCCCTGTGGTGTCCAGAAAGTGCCACGCTTGCTAGGCTTTGCGGCAGTGTCGTGGATAGCGGCCGCGCTGGGAGACCACCCCCTGCGCACCCCCTATAATGTCCAGAAAGTGCCACGCCTGCTGGGCTTTGCGACAGTGTCGTGGATAGCGGCCGCGCTGAGAGACCACCCCCTGCGCACCCCCTGTGGTGTCCAGCAAGTGCCACGCCTGCTAGGCTTCGCGACAGTGTCGTGGATAGCGGCCGCGCTGAGAGACCACCCCCTGCGCACCCCCTATGGTGTCCAGGAAGTGCCACGCCTGCTAGGTTTTGCGACAATGTCGTGGATAGCGGCCGCGCTGAGAGACCACCCATTGCGCACACCCTTATGGTGTCCAGGAAGTGCCACGCCTGCTAGGCTTTGCGACAGTGTCGTGACTAGCGGCCGCGCTGAGAGACCACCCGCTGCGCACCCCCGAGGTGTTGTGCTGTGCTGTGCTGTGTAATGCTGAGGTGTGCTGTGCTGAGGGGCTGTGCTGTGCTCTGCAATGCTGTGCTGAGATGAGCTGTGCTGTGCTGTGCTATGTACGTGCTGTGTGTCAATGTGCTGTGTGCTGTGCTGTGCTGAGCTGTGCTGAGCTGTGCTGTGCTGTGCTCTGCTGCACTGTGGTGCGCTTGCTGTGCTGCGCTGAGCTGTGCTGTGCTGTGCTGAGCTAAGCTGTGCTGTGCTGAGGTGCTATGCTGTGCAGTGCTGTGCTGAGCTGTGCTGTGCTGAGCTAAGCTGTGCTGTGCTGAGGTGGGGTGGGGAGGAAGAGGGGTGTGAGGAGGAAGGTGGTGTGTGAGGGCCGCGGGTGCGACGAGGCAGGGAAGAAAACCATAACCCCACTAAGCATGTGGGGACAAATGCGCTCTGCGAGGCTGCAGTCAGACAAAATGCCCGCTGCGGGGCAATACATACACAATATGCGCTTTGCGTGTCAAGCAGAACAAGCAACATGTGTCCTGCGGGGCAACACAAACATGATCACTTGCGCCCTGCGGGACAACACACAACGAAACAAACAAAGGGACCATCATGCATCAGCAACGCAAATGCATGAAAACGAATGTAAACACAGAAAACTAAATTTGAACGAGCGCGTTCAGTGGACGAAAACGGGAGGGTGGCCGAACCAATGGGGCGGCCCATCGTCCCGAGATGCAAGGGGAAGGGGGCGGGTCGAACCAGGGTGGCGGGGGGCCCTCGAGGGGGGCAAGAGTCGAGCCCGGGGCCCCCCTCCCCCTGAGTTGCAGGGGGGGGAAGGGGGTTCGAACCGGGGCCCCCGCTCCCCTGTGGGGCGGGGGTTTCGAACCTGGGAGCCCTCCGCCCTCCCCAAAATGGTAGGGGTGGGGGGTTCGAGCTGACGGGGTAGGGACCCTCTCTCAAGGGGGCTGTGGTTCGAACCGAGGGGGGGAGGGGGCGCCCCGCCTGAATTGCGAGGGGGGTTCGAATCTGCCCACCCGCCTCCCCCTCTTTGCAACCGGCGACGGCGAGTGCCAGCGCCGGCGCCGGCGCCGTCGGGTGGCGACGACGACGACGACGACGACGACGACGACGACGAGGACGACGACGACGAGGACAACGACGACGACGACGACAAGGACGACGACGAGGACGACGACGGCGACGACAAGGACGACGACGTCGACAAGGATGACGACGACGACGACAAGGACGACGACGAGGACGACGACGACGATGACGACGAAGACGACCACGACGACGACGACGACGGCGGTGGCGGCGGCGTCGGCTGCGGCGGCGGCGGCGACGCCCCCCTTCCTAATCCCCCACTGGGGCCTCTGGCTCCTCCTGGTCCCCCTGGAATTTCCAGGATCCCTTCAGAATCCCCAGAAGGCCGCAGGGCTTCCGAGCCTTCTGAGAAGGCCCCAACCGTGTGCCTTCCCCCATGAGCGCGCCGCCGACGTCGTCGTCAATATTGTTGTCGTCGTCGTCGTCGTCGTCCATCTCCTCCTCATCCTCTTTCTCCTCCTCCTCCCTTCTCCCGTCTACCTTCTCCCTCTTTCTCCTCCTCTTCCTCCTCCTCCCTTCTCCCTCCTCCCTCCTCGCTCCTCCTCCTCCTCCTCCTTCTCCTTCCTCCCCCTCCTTTTATCCTCACTCCTCCTGCTGGTTAAATGGAGGAAGATCCTCAGCATGCTGCTTCGCTAGATCGAAGCTTTCGAGGCAACCCTGGCGTGGGCTAGCATCCAGGCACAACAAAGAACTACAACCACAACTACGTTGATTTTTCTGGAGGGTTCTTCGGGGGAGAACCCGCCGACCTCGACACGAGCACTACGGTTGTGGTTGTGGTCGATTTGGTTGTCTTTGGACGCCACATCGACCACAACCAGTGCGAAGCTGGTCTCGGTGCTCTGGCAACTTCCGGCCTGCGCAAGACATCCCCCCTGTGTGTGCCCTCGGTGTGGTTGTGTCCCCGCAAAGCGGTAACGAGGAGGTCCTGCGTGGCACCAGGACGGCTGGAGGTCCTGGTGTGGGCACCACGACGACGGCCATCGTCCGAAAAGTTGACGAGTTCCTCCAAGCTGTTGAGTTCGCGGTCGCCACCCAGCTGCGGCTCGCGCAGCTCAGGGTTCCAGTTTGAGTTACTCACCAAATGCTCGGGAATGCGCGTGGCGCTGCGCTGTGCGCAGCTGCTACCGCTGCCCACGTAAACGTGTGCAGGAAAGAGTCGGCGCATCATAGGTCCTATCGAGTCGTGCTCACGACGTGAACGAGGAACGACATGCTCCGAAACCGTACTGGCTTCTCAGGCAGTTGCTGATGAAGGCCACGCTTGCCTACAAAGAGGTCGTTCTCAACTTCGTGGTCAGGGCACTGGCGGCCGTCTGTGCGTGGTTGTGGACGTGGGCGTTGCCATCCGCAGCACGCACGCGGCACGGAGCGTTCGCGTGGGCGAGGCTGCAGAGGGCGGCGCCATGCACATATGGTTTAGAGGGAAGGCCTCGAGGTTCTGGTGGAGACGTGGCGGCGCTCAGTCTCGAGACGCATGCGAGCCTGCACTGGTAGTCCGGCACGCTGCTCAGGTTGATGATCTCGAGGCCTCCCAGATGGTGTCAGAGCAGATGGTCTCCGAGGACGGCGCCGCATCGCGGATGCAGCGGCGATGCGGCTCGATGTGGAGCCCGATCTTCTCCACGCCGACGTCGCCCATGCGTCGCCGACGTCGCCGATGTGTCGGTGATGCGGCGTGCTCTGCCGACCCCATCTCATACGACCCCATCTGCGAGGCCTCTAACCACACCCCTCGGACAATCAATCATCCCCCCTTAATCTCTGAGATATTCAGTATCCCTGGCCAATGCAGATTTGGTCGGGGGAGAGGGGCGGCAAGGCCGCTTGTTAGTATCGCGGGGGAAAGTTGCGAGTCGAAGTTGCCATCTTCTGATGAGGACTAGCAACATCATCAACAACGTGTGGCATGGCAATAGGGGTCTAACCACTTCAGCTTTCGCAAGTCACGAACGTGTGGCAGGGCTATGGGGTTCTCACCGCTGCAGCTTTCCCAAGCCACGAACGAGTGGAAGGATCTCAAGAGCGCGGGCCAGCTTTAGGATCTGCAGAGTGCTTAGTGCAGAGTGCATTATTACCATTACCACCATTATCACCACTATCACCATCATGATCAGCAGCATCAATCATCATCATCACCATCACCATCATCATCATCATCATCATTATTATCATCATCATCATCATCATCATCATCATCATCATCATCATCATCATCATCATCATCATCATCCTCGCGATCTGCCGAGAAAACGTTTATTTTTCCCGAGGTGTTTCTTATCGGGGGTATAAGGGTATGGTCGCGGAGACAGTCGCCATCAGGGTCCCCGCCCCAGCGTCTTGGTGCGCCAGTGGCGTCGGAAGCCGGAGTGGTACATGCTTCAGGGGCAACGTTGGATAGGTTCAGGGTGAGATTCACGGACCCGCGATCGCCCATCGATCGCCTATAGGGGCCCCATAGCCTGATCCGCCAGGCCCGACCGTTCGGTCAGGCAATCGAGGGCCTGCCGTTTACTATCGGCGATGCCTCGCCGATTCCAGGTCGATGTTTCCTTCCTGGGCCAGTGGCGCAGGCCAGCGGGAGGGAGGAGGAGGGGAGGAGGGGGAGGAGGAGTAGAAGGAGGAGACAAAGGAGGAGGAGGAGGAGGAGAAGGAGGAGGAGGAGGAGGAGGAGGAGGAAAAGGAGGAAGAGGAGGAGGAGGAGTGGGAGGCGGAGGGGGAGGAGGAGGTCGAGGGGGAGACGGAGGAGGAGGAGAAGGAGGAGGAGGAGGAGGAGGAGGAGGAGGAGGGGCCGGCACTGGCGGGTCGTGCTCGCCGAGCCCACCGCGCTGGCCGCCTTCTGCAGAGTTTGCGACAGGATCGCAGAGGGACGGGTGCCCGAGAGCACCGCGGCGGCATTGGCACTCGCAAAGCTCACGCCGCTGCGCAAGCCAGGCGGCGGGGTTCGGCCCATCGCCGCGCCGAACATTTTGCGGCGGCTGGTGGGCCGGGCGCTGGTGACGCCCCGCAAGCACGAGCTGGCTGAGGCGCTGCGGAGGCAGCAGTTCGCTGTGGGCACGGCTGCGGGCACACAGTTCTTGGCGCACACGGCGCGGGCGCTGGCGGAAGCAGACCCCAGCTTGGTGGTGATCGCGCTCGACGCCAAGAACGCGTACTGTTCCGCCAACAGGGAAGCCTGCCTGCGGGAGCTGGAGGCGGCAGCGCCAGAACTGCTGCCCTACGCAAGCCTCCTCTGCCGCCGGGAGTCCCAGTACTACTTCTGGGACGCGGCGGGCGTCTGCCACCGCTTGCGCGCAACTGGCGGGGTGGACCAGGAAGACCCGCTGGCGCCGCTGCTCTTTGCCTGCGGGGTGCGGCCCCGCCTGCGCGCCCTGGAGCAAACCCTGCGAGCGGCCGCGGAGCGGAGGGGGCTGGACCCCGGCGCCGTGCGCGTCCTCGCCTACTTGGACGACGTCGTCGTGTTGGCGCCGGCGGCGCTCGCGGGCGACGTGCAGGCGGCGGCGCAGACGGCTCTGGCTGACTTCGGCTTGGCGCTGGGGCCGCGAAAAACACAGGCCTGGTCCGCGGGCGCGGCCTGCCCTCCTGGCATGGAGGACCAATGGCGCGCGGAGGGCCTGACCCTTGTGGGCGCGCCGCTCGGGGCCCCTCTGCCCGCGGGGGGCTTGCCGGACGAGAGCGACGGGCGCCGCGTCGACCTGGGCTCGGCGGACTACGCGAAGGCGCGCTGCGCGGAGACGGCGGGGCGGGCGGCGGAGCTCCTCGCCAAGCTCGCGGCCCTCCCGACTACGGCCTCGCCGCACTTGCCAGCGGCGCAGACCGCGGGCCTCCTACTGCGGCACTGCGGGACCAGCAAACTGACACACTTGCTGCGCACGAACCCACCGGCTGCTTCGGAGGCCGCGGCCGCGGCCTACGACGAGGCCCTGTTTGCGGCCTACGAGGAGCACGCGGAGCTCGACCCGCTGACGGCACCACAGCGGGCGCAGTGCCAGCTGCCCCTGCGGACCGGCAGGCGCGGCCTTCGCAGCCAGCTGGCGCCGGCAGCTTGGGCCGCTTCCTGGGCGCAGAGCCTGAGCGGGGTTCGGGAGCGCGCCGGCCTCGCCTGCCTGGCTGACCTGGAGACCAGCGGGCTCCCGCTCGCGGGCGCTTGCCGCGACGCGCTGGCCGGGCTCGCGCAGCTGGCGCCGTCGCCGCTTCGCCCCGGCGCGGAGCCGGCCGAGCTGCCCACCTGGCAAGAGCTGGCCGCGACGCTTGCCCGAAGGCTTCAGAAAACCCTCGCCGCAAGGATTGATCACAAAAATCAGAGTTCCTTGCTGAGGGCTCTGGAGCTGAAGGAAAGGGCGCTCCTGCGCTCTTGCGGCGGGCCTCGCGCCTCCGGGTGGCAGACAACCTCGCCCGGGCAGCCCCGCGAGCGATTGGACGACGCGGACTACAGGGCCACCGCCCGCGCCCTCCTCGGGCAGGGCGCGGCGCCGCCTGGGGCGACCTGCTGCAACCGCACCAGAACGGGCGAGCGGGCAGGCCAGCGCTGCGGCGAGGCGCTCTGCAGGAAGGCCCGCCACGCTTGGCGCTGCTCCCGGGGCGGGGGCCTGAAGGCGCGCAGCAGCGACTTGGAGCGAGCTTGGCAGCGCATCCACGCGGAGCGCGGCCACCTCGCCTCCCGCCAGGTCCACGTCCCGGCCTGGGGCCGCTTGGCTTGGCGCTGCGCCGGGTGCGACGCCCGCGGGGCCGCGGCGGCGCGACCAGGCGACGCCTGCAGCGGCGGCCGCGCCCTGGCTGCCGAGCGCGAGGAGGTCATCCTCGACCTCGAGGTGCAGCGGCCCGGGCAGCCGCGCACCTTCTTCGACGTCACGGTCCCGTACAGCGTGCCGGCCGACGTCAGCGCCCTGCGGGCCGCCGCTGGCCGCGACGGCTCTGCGAACGCCGCCGCGGAGGCGGACAAGCACCGCCGCTGCCCGGCGAGGCAGGCGCCCTGGCGGATGGTGCCCCTGGCACAGGAGACCGCCGGCCGGCACGGCTAGGCGGCCCCCAAGCACCTCCGCGGCCTCGCCCGGGAGCAGGCGGCGCTGCTGGCGGCGGGCGACGAGGCCGAGGCGGAGGCCCTGGCCGGACAGTTGGTGGCCCGGTGGGGACGGGGGCTCAGCGTAGCTCTCCACCGGGCCACAGCCCGACAGCTGCGCTCCGCCCTGGGCGCGGACGGCGCCGGGCTGGCAGCTGAACTGCGCGCCGCCGCGGCGGCCTAGCCGGGCGGCTGCTGGTGCTCGCGTTGCTCTGCCAGGTCGTCGCGCGGCTCTTCGTTGTCCTGGCGTTCGGCTACGTGCTCAGGGTGTGTGTCGGGCGCGTGATAGACTCGCCGCGGCGTTTGCAGGAGGTGGAGGAGGAGGAAGAGGAGGAGGAGGAGGAGGAGTAGGCGGAGGAGGAGGCGGAGGCGGAGGCGGAGGAGGAGGCTGAGGCGGAGGCGGAGGAGGAGGAGGAGGAGGCGGAGGAGGAGGAGGACGCGGAGGAGGAGGAGGGGGGGGAGGAGGAGGCGGATGCGGATGCGGAGGCGGAGGCGGTGGCGGGGGCGGAGGAGGAGGAGGAGGAGGTGGAGGCGGAGGATGAGGGTGAGCAGTAGGAGGAGGAGGAGAAGAAGGGGGAGGAGGAGGCGTGGCGTCCTCTGCTCAAGGGCGCGCTCTGCAGCGGTGGGGCCGCCAGCGGGTCGCCCCCATGCGCGGCCGCCTCCCGGGCCGCCGCCTTGGCCAGGCGGCCAGGGATTCCTGGAGCCTTCTCTCAGCGTGGCCGCGCATCAATCAAGGGCGTTGAAAACTCCCCTGCCCTGGTTTACGAGGCGCTGCGTGATGAACCTCCTGTGGGCTGACAGGGGAAACACTGCATGTATCGCGTGTGTCGCGCGGCGTCCTGGCGGTTCTCTGGCCTTTGGGAGGTAGCCCAGGGTGGGGGCGTTTTTGTATCCCTCAGATCAAGACGAGGTGCCTCGGGTGTCTTCGCTCCGCGCGCTGCGGTGTGGCTTCCCGCTGCCGTGGAGGAGGCTGCTGCGTTCGGGGTGCTCTGTGCGGGCCCTTGGCTGCACCTCGCGCGCGCGGGTTTTCAGGGTGAGGTGTCCTGCGATGGTTTGTGGCGGCCGCGCCCGCGCTGCATCCGTCCGTCCCCTCTATGTAATCCTCCGGGGGGCTTCCTGGGCGTGTTGGCTAGGGCCCCCAGGGAACACATGGAGCCCCACGCAGCTCCCCAAACCGCATTTCTCCATATGTCCATATGTAAGAAGCGGACCCCCCTCCCGACTCCCTCCCCCCTGCCCCAACCTTGTTGAACGGGACCGGCGGTTCGCGCTCGCCTCTCCTTGCTCGCTTCCTCCTTCCACTTCTGTTACTTCTGCTCGTCCTTCTGCTCCTATGGCCGCCCCCTTGGAGGCGTTCTGTGGGCTCCCGCACGGTCGGGGGCCCCCAGAAAGTCTTCGGGCCCTCCGTTCATCAGAGGAGGAAAAGGTATTCATACCGCTACCCTTCCCCCGTTTTCCCGTTTCTCGGCCTCCCGGGAGGTCCTCGTCGTCACCGCTGGATTCGCCTCGAAATTCTGGCCAGAACGCACCCTGTGAGCGGTCGGAGAGTGGCGGTATCAATACCTTTTGGTCTCCCCGGTTCTCTGACGCCCGGCTGCTCCGGGCTCCCCGCGCCGCCGCCCCCACCCCCCACAGGACCGCGCGACGCCAGCCTCGGGCAGCACGGGCGCGGCCGGCGGCTCCGCGGGCGCGCTCCCCCCGTGGGGGGGGACTCCGCCTCCGGCGGCCTGGTAGGGCGTTCCACCTCTAAAACGCCCGCATGCCTTCCAAGAAGCCTTCTCAGGAGTTTCCCTTCCAAAAAGGGTCGACACCTCATTCGTTGGCAAGTAGAAGATCCAGTCTGCCACACTTTGGCAAACAGGTTGGAGCATTCCAGCGTTTCGGCAGTGTGCAGGTGTGCAGAGGCGTTCTCATCGGGACCCGCCGCTGATGAGATCCTCCAGCACCAGATGTTCCCAATGAGGCCAGCGGACGTTGACAGGGCCAACGGGTTGACGTATTCCAGCGTTTCGGCAGTGGGCTGGTGTGCACAGTGGTCCTCATCAGGACCTGCTGCTGATCTTGCATCACCAGATTTCCTACTGAGGCTGGCCGACGTTGTCGAGAACGGTACCCGTAGAGGTTTGCCATTTGCAACCGCTTTTGTGTTGTCGCGCAGATGGGTGAATAACATTTCCAGCTTTCTTGACTTTGCCACCCACCTGGCTGACAACACGCCTCCGTTGAGTGATTGTCCCTGGCCCAGGGGTGTAAGCCACGTGACCCTTCTGCTAGGCGCGCGTAGAAAGGCCTCCGCGTTGAAGCCCTTGTCGCGCGCCTGGAAGTGCACCCGCGTTGGAGACCTCGCCATGCACCACTTATCCGTTCTCATACACCAACAAGATCCACACTACACTGCTGCACGACGCGCTCCGCTTAGAACCCTCGTCGTACACCTTCGGCACGGCAGCCACGGCGAAGGCGAGCCCTTGATGGACTTCGGCTGACAGCCTCTACTTTTCTCTCTCGGTCAACTGGTTGACGTATTCCAGCGTTTCGGCAGTAGGCTGGTGCACAGTGGCGTCCTCATCAGGACCAGCCATTGTCCCTGTAGCACATTTTTTCACTGAGGCCGGCCCACGCTGTCAAGAACGATGCTCGTTGATGGTTTCCGTTGACAACTACTTCTGTGCTGCCGCGTGGACGGGATAAGGCCATAAGAGGGGGATGGTGAGGATCAAGGGGTGGACACCATGGCCGTTGTCATCAGATCTTCCGTATTTCATGCGCACCTCTTGTTCTTGTAATGTGTCCTTTGACCCCCCCTCGTCCGCGCACATGCCGCGGGGTTTTGATACGCTAACGCTCCCGTTCTCCTGGCTCCCTCTTCGACGCACCAGATCTCAGAAGCCCCCCCCGTGCCCTCAGAAGGCAGAGATGCCGCTTGCGGGGCGGGGAGGGCTCATCGAGGTTGGTTGACGGGGGCGATTCGAGGAGGGCTTTCGTAGGGTTTTCAGCTGTTTGTTCGGCGTTTTTATAACCCGAGCGCAGTCAAGACGCTGAAGGAAGGACCACTTTGCTCGGGTTCAGGAGGAGCTCTGGACTTCTGGCCGCTCTACAGATTGAGTTCGGGGAACCTGCACGCCGGTCGTGGAAAGTAGAGATCATATGGATGCCCTTATCCCAATCTATTTGAGGCACATTCCTTCTTCAAGAGTCGAGTGGTCTTCCTTCTTCCCTCCGTTTCAGGGTCGGGCGTGGCTAGGACGAGGATAAGTCCGTTCCCTAGCGTTCCGGAACGCTCTGAGAATACCGCGTCCCGAGACGTCTTCCAGAGCCGCCGGATCTCAGAGATTCTGGATTTATCCCCACCCGAGTTTATCCTCGTCCTAGCTTCGTCTTACAGGGGGCGGACGGAAGCCGAATCTACTTCCAACGCCCTCCTATGTCATAGTTCGACCCACTTCTCCTGTCCGACGGGCATTCGTCAGAGATTCTCGATTTGTCCCCACCCGAGTTTATTGTCGTCCTGGCCGGGTGGAAGCCGAATCTATTTCCAACGCCCTCCTACATTGGGGGCCCATGCCAAGAAGCACCTTGCTTGCCTCCAGGGTGCCCCGGGTTTCTTGGGTTTCCATGGTTTTGCTGTAGACAACGTGAGGTTCCCACATCAACAATCAATGGCCGTCCTGGAGTCTCAGATTTGGGTGTCTTGTTAAGAATTCCCTGCGGTCAGGCCTCGACTGTACTTCATGGTTCGACCCACTTCTCCTGTCCGACGGGCATTCCTGGCCGCAGATCGGCGTGGCCAGAAAATCCCTTTCGCTCCTTGCTCGGCATTCTCTATCGTAGCATGGCGGCTCTACCACGTCAGTCCCGGCGCAGTCCCAGGAGGGCTCCAAGGGGCAATTTTCGAGGGCTCCGTTCTCGTCCACGTTGTCCTCCTCCTCCTCGTCCTCGTCCTTGCGCTCATCGTCTTCCCTTTCCTTTTCCTCCTCTTCCTCGTCGTCGTAGTGGTCGCCGTCGTCGTCGTCGACGTCGTCGTCGTCGTGGTCTTCCTCCTCTTCCTGTCCGTTGGCCAGCACGCCTACGCGACCGCGCACCAGTCATCGCATACACCTTAAGCGCCCGCTCTGCCATTCGCCGTTGGGACGGGTTGGCGCACCAGCGAGATCGGATGCCCCAGACATTTCGCCTCCGCCGTCGGCACCGGCAAAAAACACACGAGAAGCCATGCGCGAGTTGAACGGCCGCTTGAACGAGGCTACCGCGGCTTCTGAATCATCAACGAGTTTTCATCATTCACATCTGACACACCATGCGGTGGACGTCGCTAAGGCAGCGGCCAGATCGAGCACTTTCTAGATCCGGAATCAATATGCCGCATGCCAGTCAACGCGAGCAAGACTATGGGCCGCAGCAGATGCGCCTCTGCCAGAGCACCTCTGCTTTACCATCATCCTCAGTACAACTCACCCACTTCCCACCACTCCCCCTCCCTCCCCTCCGCCCTTCCCCCTCTCCCCTCCCCCCGCTTCTCCTTCTCTCCCTCCCCTTGCCTCCACGCGACGTGAGCGTGCCCACCTCCGCTGCAGAGGCGCCTCTGGCGGCACCGACGAAGAGGACCCGTGCCGCCGCTGGGTTTGGGGGGCTCTTCTCCCCCCACAGACTTCCCTTTCATCCTCTCCTTCTACAGACTTCCCCTCCCACCCTCTTTCGGATGCAACTCCTGGGAGGTGAAATTCTGATTTTGCCTTGGTCCGGCTTCATCCGGCTTAATCCTGCTTAATCCCGCTTAATCCGGCTTGATCCCGCTTAATCCTGCTCAATCCGAGGCCCACTCCGGCGTGAGAGCCCCCAGATGGGGTGTACTCTTCCTTAATTCTTCCGACGAAGACCTCCCAGTAGTTGCCTCCTAACCCTCTCCCTCAGCCGTTTCGCACTCGAGAGTGTTGCAGGCGCGTGCTTCGGAGTGGTGCTCGTGCCTGCGGGCCCAATGACGTCTATGCTGGTGCTCAGAGCCAACGTGCATGGGCACACAAGATGATGTCCTGCGAGGCCCGAAGTTGCTCTCTGGGGCTGCGGCCAGTGCGCAGAGTGCGGCAACCGGGCAATTCGGCTCAAGTGCTGTGGTTGTGAAGCTCCAGCTTCCCAGTTAACGCAGCACAGGGCCCGTGAAGCTCTCAAACAGTCGTGTGGAGGCCGCGGAATGGCAGTGCATGGTATAACGGGGCTCCTGTCAGCGAGCAGTCGCGTATGGCCAGGGAGTTCAAGGAATTCAAAGCGGAGCTGTCGTCGCTCAAGGGCACAGGCAGGGGCAGCGGAGGGACGGCGGGCATGGAGGGAGCCGCCGCACCCAGTCATCAAGCACGGGTGGTGCAAGCAGCGGCGGCGGTTCAGATCTGCAACTTCCTCCAGGACCACGGCGCCGATTCGGCGGCCATCGCGAAGGTCGAGGAGGCCAAGGTCAAGCAACTCGAGGACCCCCCCCCGACAGCGCTCGCAGCACGGCACCGTGCCTCCACCGCGAAGCGTAAGGTTGACACGCTCGGGGAGCGAGGCCAGCATGCCCTTCGAATTCGGCGCACGTTTAGTTTGAGCGGGAACCCTGCTGGGTTTCGGGGCCCCGCGGGTCCCTCCTGGGCCTTCCCCGCTCCTTCGCTTGCCTTTCCTTCCCCCCTTCCCGAGGATCGAGCCGTTCTGGCTCCAGCTTTTACAGCCTCAGCGTGCAGCAGCATTTCCTTCAGATCGGCATCGTGCTGTTGCGGGCCTCTGGCTCGGTATTTCCGTCAAGGGCGCTCCCTCGTTCTTTCTTAGGATTCGCAGCCATCGCGTCCTTTCGGCAGCAATGGCAGGTGGCTCAGGCGGCGGCGGCGGCAAGGGCAGGGTCGCTTGGGCCCCGTGGCACAGTGCGTGGAGCTCGGCCCCGCAGGCTTCGTTTGGATGTCCGCAGCGCGGACAGTTCCCTCATCGGCCCCAGATGAAGTACGAGTTCTCGTGGCCGCCTCCCACTCCAGGTCGTCAGGTGCCTGCCCCTCCTGCTGGTGATGGCGTTCGGCGCGGTGCAGCGCCAAAGGGGCAGCGCTGGAAGTTTTTTTTTTTTTTTTTTTTTTTTTTTTTTGTGCGGGTGCGGCAAGAACGAGGCCTGGTTCTACTTCTGCAAATACTTCGGTGCGCTCAAGTCGGCCTCCATGGTTGATCCGAGTTCGACGTGGCCAGCAGGACCTCCACCAGGTGGATCCCACACAAGTGATCATGGTACATTTGTTGGCTTCGGTGGAGGCAGAGGAGGAGGCAAGGGTGGCAAATGGGGGTTATCAGATGAAGCGGCCAAGCCGCCTTTGTCTGCGGAGGAGTGTTTGCAGTTGGCGACTGTGCGAGAAGCTTGGTGACAAGGTCGGAGCAGCTGCCCACCGTGTGGCTGCCAAGTCCCTCGCCGAGCCTATGTCAGTCCCAGGGTCTACTCAGGTCCAGCTCAACAAAGCCCACCAGCGTGCCAAGACCATTGAGCGCAGAGCGGGGCAGGCGGCTGGCAAGTTCAATTCTCTCGGGCAGCAGCTGTCAGCGCAACGAGATCATGTTGTGCAGCTTCGGCTGAGTTCGCTGAGACTGGGGAACATCGCAAGCAGCTGGTTCAGAAGTTACATTCCACATTGCCTCAGGAGTCGCCTGTCCCTCGTATGCCCGCTGAGGTCCTTTTCGACGGGTCGAAGCTCTCATCCTTCTTCGACATCGATTTTGGCGACACCTTCAAGTTTGAGGATTGCGATTTATCGGCATACACCAAGGCGAATGTGATTCTCGGGCGCAGCAGCTCAAGAGCGGTGCCGGCACATTGGCGAAGGAACTGTTCTCGCAGGCCAACGCCAAAGTGGATGCCATCAACCCTGAGCATGCAGCCCACGCAGATCGGTTGCAACAGAAACGCCGTCTCCTCGAAGCAGGTGAAACAGATGGAGGTGGTACTGGTCAAGGAGCAGCTGGCGCAGGAGAAGCAGCTGCGCCTGGAACTGGCGCCGCCTCTGCCGCGGCAGCAGCTGACACAGACAGTGATGCTGCCTCCGCGCGTTCACGTGCTGACGAGATTACGAGTGGCAAGCTTTCCGAGTTCCGCCCCCCTGCATGATCGACCGCGTTGGCCTGCTTTCAGTGGCCAGTGGGCGTGCGTCCTCGGGTCCCCTGGTCCTGGCGTGTCCGCTCGGGGCCGCCTTGGCATTCTGGCATGCATCATGCAGGGGGGGGGGGGGGGGCGCGAGGTTTTTTCCAGGCTTTATTGCAGTGGGGGCCTACTCAGCTGCAGCGGCTAGGCAGGCCCTTTGGTGCAAGAGAGGCATCCATTTCTTATTTGCGTCTGCGCCATGTTCATTGCAGCAGCGCGTTCCGTCTCGCAGATGGCCCTCCCTGCTGGCTCGTGCTGATGCGGCTTTTTGTTGCGCCAGATGCCCCCAGCCCGTGCGATTTTGTATTCAGACGACAGGCCCCTTTCGATTTCCCTCGGCCTTCGATTGTGCATCCTGTGAGCTTGTCGGTGAAAGAGGCCCCCGGTCGCGCCGCCTCGGTCAGGCCCCCGCTGCCTGGCCCTAGGCCCCCTCATTGCGAGGCTGTTTGTCTGTCTGGGAGCGAGTGCCTTGGGGGTTCTGAACCGTCGGTGGATCAGAGTCCTCGGCGCTGCTCCCCGCCCCCGCTGTTTGCTCGAAGCGCTTGATCTTTGTTCTCGGGGCGCAGTGCTAGAGCTGATTCGGCTCGCGGCGCTCTGCGCGGAGCCCCTGCTGTCCAGCGGCGCGGCGGCTCGAATCAGCCGGGCTCAATTGCCCGGCAGGTTCAGACCATCAATCAGAGGGGCGTGAAAAATTGCTATTGACAGTTTTCCAGATTTCCAGGTTTTCCTGTTCTTCCGCGCGGGCTCCAGGGACGAATGGTCGAGCGCGTTCCATTGCGCAGGTTATTTGCGCGATGTTCGCGGTGAATTTTTTGCGCGTCGGAGCGCCCTCGAAGATTCCAAGCTGCATGCTGTGTCGCTCTTGGGGGGTCCGCGAGTCGCAGCTGCCGCGGCGCTGTTTTCGAGGTGGCCCCCTCGAGTGCTGTTCGCGGGCGCGACGCGCGGCGCGCGCTGCGCCCGCTCGCGCGCGGCGCTGCGCGTGAATCAGCCGGCCGCGCCCGTCGGGCCGCCCGGACTTTATTTCTGGATTGGGGAATGCGTCAGAAAACAGTTATGAGGGGTGGAAAGCGCCCGCCGCGCAGGACATTTGAATAATTCTGAAATCCGAAGCTTTTCGCAATGGATTCCAGGATTTTCCAGAATCGCCCCCGGCAGTTTTCATAAAAACAAGCGCGATTCTGGTTTTCTTACAAAAAGCTGGCCGGACATGTTCAAAAATGTCCCCGGATTTGTTCAACTGTACCGCCGGGGAATTTCCAGAGTCGCGCGTGATTTGCCTTGCCAGGTCTTTGGAAATCCGCCAAGGCGCGCGGTGCGCGGCGGCGGGCGACGGGGCGGGGCGCCGCCGCCCCCCCCCCCCCCTTCCGCGCTCGGCAACGGAATGGGCGGACAGAAACTGCCCAATAGCCCCTCACGGACGACCGCTCGATTGCGAATGGGTGACCGACCAGCGGCGCCAGCCAGAGTAGACAATACTCGACGCAGAGTAGACAATACTCGGCGCAATACTGGAATCTCTGGGACGTATAGCACGTTGTCAATAGAGTCTTCTCGTCCTACATCAATGCCTATCCCTGGGGTACCATGCGCGCGTTCCTCCCTGGTTGTGACGCTCACATTGTGCTCTGCCGAGGATGGAAGTTGAGCATCGGTTGATTTCCTAGGGAGATATTGGACAGGCTAGCGCCTGGTATCTCCGCCGAGGATGGAAGTCGGTGCGGTCGCCCGCCTCGGCCACCGTTCCGGGGGGGCCCAGTGGGGGCGTCGCCATTTTCGTGCGCAGCTGGCTCGGGTGTCACGACCTTCCAGGGGGCAACATGTTGCAGGGCAGGGGTCTTGTTTGCTCGTTGGAGCTCCCTGGCGCCCCTCCTTTCCTGGTTGCCTCTGCCTATCCATATCATTCGGAAGGGATGTCAGACCGCAGCGTGGAGGATCTTGTGGCCAGCGCTGGCGCAAAGCTGGGTTACGAAGCTCAACTAACTAAGGCGCCCGAGAGCAATGGGGCACCCTTCCGCAGCGACCAGGTGCAACCGGCGCCGTCACGATTGGTTGAACAACAGTTATCCAGACGACAGGTGGGGCTTCGATAATGGTCCGCAGAAGCCGCCGTAGAAAAGCCAAGATCGGTTACAACGGCCCGCCTGCCCCAGAGTTTTATCCAGCAGTTTTTTTTTTTTTTCCTAATCCACCAGCAGGCACTGTCGAAGCAAAGCATGCTGTTTGCACGAAAACAAGAGGCGACCCTATACACACATATATATATATATATAGATCGAGCAACCATCAAGGAATTTGCAAGCGCATCTCAAGGGCGTAACGATCAACTTGTTTACCCTCGGGCTCGCAATTGCTTCGTGCGTTTGCCGCTGCTACCGCGCAGCCGCGCCAGGGTGACCTGCGTGCAACTGAAAGGGGGGCCAAACGCATTTTGGAGCGAATCAGTGCTATAGAGCACGCTGTGCAAATACGTGATGCACTCGAGACTGGGGACAGCATGTGAGAGTGTCGCAGCAGCGAATTACAAAACTCAGCAGTTTTACCATGGCGCAGCTGCGTGGGCCCAGGTTTGACGCGAAACCGAAGAGATCATGCCCAGCATTCAGGAGATGATGAAGCCACTCGCCCTCCAGGAAGGACTGGATAGCGCCGGTGGACAGTGAGTGCTCCACCAACGGCGATGTGGTGTCAATGCAAAACACCCACCACTTGGTGCTCCAAAGTAAGGCTGAGCCCCTATCTGACAGGGCTGAAGGGCAAGACAGGGTTAGCGCCAACTTGAAGGACCAGGTTCGCAACAATGGCATCCGCGTTGCTGGGGTGCGGGTCGGATCCGCCATGCGGCTGCGGCTGTGACCGTTCGCAAAAGCAAAAAGGTGGAACATCTCGCACGAACAAAGAATGAACACCATCAGTGAACCACCATTGGTGTCAGAGACAACAACGCGGTGTGTCCACTGCACGATCCTGCCGTCCCCATCTTTTGGGCCGCGCGGTGTTCGGCACTGGCCGCGCAGGAGGGTGGAGTTGCTTCTTTCGGCTGGAACGACACGAGTACGGGAATAGTGGGTACAATACCCAACGCAAGTCCCTGCTCGTTTTGAACAGGACTCGCTGTCCGCGCCGCCACTGGCGTGATCCATCTGAGACAGAAGGCCGCCCGCCCAACGACGACCGCTGTTAGTTCTGGACAACACGTTTGGCTAGGCATCGTATTCGTTGCCACTTGCCGCATTTATTTCGGGGGTGGACAGACCTCCTACCCTGACGCGTCGAGTAGCGAATTGGCCGTTGTCGGCTCGCGAGATGGCGTCGCGGCCGTCATTCTTGCGGGTCCAGGTCCGTCGGTTTTGTTTTTGGGCCGTTTTTACAACATTCTTCTTTGTCTCAATGGAGGTTTGTCCACCGCCGATGATTTCGGACGTCGGAACTCCCTGTGGCTGCGCCTGGCGAGGGCCCGCGCGCGCATCGCGGAGCGGGCCTTCTCCGCGAGTGCGCTGCGGGCGCAGGCTGAGCAGCTGAGCCGCGACGGGGGGCAGGGGGCCGCCCGCGGACGCGCCGGCGGGTCGCCGCGCGCGGCGGCCGCGGAAGGGCGCCGGGCGCACAGGCCAGCACTGCGCCCCGTCGGGCCAGAGCCGATGTCAAGCAGTCCACGAGCAGAAGGGGGGTCGGGGTCTGGGGGAGGGGGGCAGGCTTCTTGAAGACACCCCTGCCTGCATCTCAGAGGACGCGGGCCTTGTCTGTAGATGTAGGGTGAGGCCCGCGCCGTCGAAGAAGCAGGCTCCTTCAGAGAAGCCTACCCCCGCTCACCCTACCCCCCTTATGCGCGCCACCAGGGCCTGTTGGACACGGCCAATCGGCGTGTTCAGGGCGTGGGTCAGAAGTGGGTGCGTCCATCCGACGGGCAGTCCGCCGAGTGCGCCGTGCGTCGGGTGCGGGCTTGGGCAGGAAGGGCCATGGGCCAGGCGAGCGCGCCGTCTGTTGGCGCCAGCGGCATGCGTTCCATGCGCCAGCGAAATGGACCATCTGGAGTTTGTGTCGGAAGAACGCGCCTTCCCCGAGCATTTTCAAGGTCCGCGGAACGGCGTCCCGATCGGCGTTCCAGTCGCCCGCCGATGCGCAACCGCCGCCCGAGCGCACCCGTTAGCCATTCCGCGTCCGTTCCCCTGTCCCTCCCAGGCTGCGACGCCTGTTCTGGTTCCTCCGCCCTCGCAGTTCCAATTCTCCTTCGCCCAGCTCGCCAGCGGCCGTCGGCTGGCCAGCCTTCGGGGGGCGTAATGTGGCGGTGCGACGAATGGGGCCGGGATCCCGGGGGGGCCAGGAAGGGGCCCTCTATGGCACTCCTGCAGCCCCGAAGACGCACGAAAGGTGCACCTTTCTTCAAGGGCGCCCTCGAGGGCGCGAAGTTGAAGCGCTTCGCGCTTCGCGGTTCGGCTTCGATTCCTCCTCGTCCTCCTCTTCTCTTTTGGGGGGGCGGCGCGAGAGCGCGAAGTGATTCGCGCTTCGCGCAACGCGAAGCGCGAAGTTAGGCGCTTTTGTTTCTTCCCCCCCGTCTATTGTCTTCAGCATCGTTTAACTAATCCCCATTCCCATTGGGCCATGCTGTCTCAGCCCGACTCTTCCCGGCCCCGGGGCAGAGATAGTTCCCGCGAGACCCGAAGGGAACATGTCACACCCCAAGCCAGGAGACTAGGTCGGCCAGCGGGCCAGGGCCATGGCAGTGGGAGGGGGACAGGTTTAACGATGCTCATGGAGCAACGCCGGAGCCCTCGGCCTTCGGCCAGCTCAGGGGGGGATACATTGACCCCCAATCGCTCAATTCATCGCCAATAGAGGCGGATAGCCCACCCCGCTCAGGGCCGCGCGGATTCGCTATCGGGGGTTTCGCTGATCAAGCGTCGTATCGCCGATTCCATGCCGATGTTTCCCCCCCTGAGCTGGTCCCCCGTGACGATGTCTCTCCTTAAATGTCCCCGTCGCTGAGGAGCGCTCGAGTCCTCGGCTGTCGGCCGGCGCCCTCCAGGACCCCGGCCCACGACCCCCCGCACTCCCCCAGTCTTTCGAGCAGTGGCGAAGCATCTTGGCTTGCCTATTTGTAGCAAGGAGTGTTTGAAGAGCCTCTCGTGGTGTGCGCGACATGTTCTCGGAACCTTTCTGGCTGAAGAGCGGCCTTGTTTTAACACATCGGTTTTCCCTGTGCGTAGGACATTGCTTCTGTTCTTGGAACACTCTTTGGTTCTATATAAGGATCGGCCACGCGCAGAGGGGGGGAGGGGGAGGGGGGAAGGCTTCTCAGAAGCGCCCCTGCTTCTTAGAAGGCGCGGGCCTTCTCGATCGAGGCAAGGCCAGCATTATTGTGAGAAGCAGCCTCCTCCCAAGAAGCTTCCGCCCTCCCCCCGACCCCTCTTGGCGCGCCGCCGAAGAGAGCATGTCGTGGTAGGCTTAAGTCGGGCCAGTCCCCCTACAGGGGGATTTTCGACGAAAAAAAATACCCCCAAAACAAATCAAAAACAGTCCAAAAATGGTCTGGGGATTATTTGTTGATTATGTTTTGACCTTTTGGGAGTCTTTCTGGAATACTTTTTATTTTTCGTCGAAAATCCCCCTGTAGGGGGACACGCCCGAATGAAGGTTCGGGGGTGGCAGAGGGTGCAGCGATCACACCGTCGGGTGACTGCACATCGGCGGCGCGCCCCAGGGGGGAAGGCCGAGGGGCATTCTGCAACCCTGCGGGTTGTCCTGCTCCTCCTCCCAAGCCTCGCCCAGGAGGAGTGGTGGTTCCACGAGGGCGGCGTGTTCCCTCCTCCCCTCCCCGTCCTGCCTCTCCCCTCCTCGTCCTCTTTGATCCTCATCCTCATTCCTCAGTCCACCCTTATCCTTTATCCTCTCCCCTCCTCCTCGTCCTCCCTGATCCTCATCCCCGCTCCTCAGTCCACCCTTATCCTCATCATCCTCGTCGGGGATGCCGGGACGGTCGGTCCCTCCCCCCGCGGGTCTCCGACGGGGCCCGCCTCGCGGCCGTGTCCGGCGCCTCGGGCGCCCGTGGGCGGGGCAGCGGCTGGCCCTCGAGCAGCAGCCCTTGCCCTCGGGCCCCGCCGCCGCGCGGCTTTCCGCTTCGTTTGATTCGTCTTCTTATTGTTCTTCGTCTTTCGCCTTTCTTATTCGTCTTCCGTCTTTCTTCGTCTTTCTTTGTCTTTCGTTTTTCTTCGTTTTTTTTGTTCCGATTATTGTTTTTCGTCTTTCGCTTCTTGTTCCGGTTTTTGTTCTTCTTGTTCTTTCCGTTTCTTGTCATTATTCTTTTTGTTCCGCTTCTGTTTCTTCGTCTTTCTCTTCTCCGTAAGGGCTTCGCCCCATGCTGCCGGCCCCCTGTCTCGGATAATGGGAGATGGAAAAGCTAAATCATGAGGTCTTGGCGCCGCCGTGAAGCAGTGTCGGGATCTGTTTGTCGTTTCGACCCTGACCTTACGGATCTGCGTGAGGGGTGCAGCCGAATTTCAGACATGTGGCAAATCCCATGTGTTTTTTGGACCCTGACCCAGCCGATCTACGTGAGGGGTGCCAGCAATTTTGAGAAATGTGGCACATCCCTTGTGTTTTTGCACCCTGGCCCCGCCGATCTGCGTGAGGGGTGCCACCGAATATCAGAAATGTGGCAAATCTCGTGTGTTCTTGGAACCTGACCCCGCCGATCTGCGTGAGGGGTGCCACCGAATTTTAGAAATGTGACAAACCCCATGTGCTTTTGGACCCTGACCCCGCCGATCTGCGTGAGGGGTGCCACCGAATTTTAGAAATGTGGCAAATCTCATGTGTTTTTGGACCCTGACCCCGCCGATCTGCGTGAGGGATGTTAATTTTCACCCACCCCAGCAATTCAGAGCATACGCTCAGGGCCTGGTGAAAATGCCCGTTTTGGGCCTCCCGCCCTCGCACGGTCCATCAACAAGGAACAGTAAGCAGCAAGAAGCAGAACTGTAATAGTGGAAATTGGAAGCTGCAAAGAAGCATAACTGTAACAGTGGAAACTGGAAGCTGCAACTGGCACAGGAAACTGCAAACGTTCGTTCTACAGCCTGGAGGCCCCACCAGGGGGCCGGCGGATTCGTCTTCTTGTTAGTATTATTGGTTTTTTATTTCTTCTCTTAGTGGCATTGTCCGTATTGGTCCGTATTGTTATGATCACGATTCGTGCTTATCATTATCATCATCATGTTCATGCGATTCGCAGTGTTGTTGTTACTATTGTTATTGCTATTCGTATTACTAGTGGTGTCATATGTGTTTTTTGCATATCATTCCTATTAATATTGTTTTTATTTGCAGTATGCTCAGCATCGTTATTCATATCATTATTCGTAGTATTCTCGGTATGCTCGGCATTTTTCGTATTCGTATTATTCGTAGTATTGTTATTATTGGTTTCATCATTATTCTTCATAGTATTATGAATGCTCCTCTTCTTCTTCTTTTTCTTCCTCCCCTCCTCCCTCTCCGCCTCATCCTCCTCCTCCTCCGCCCTCCTAGTCGCCCTCCTTCTCCTCCTCCTCCTCCTGGGGAGAAGCCCTGGAGGCTCCCCGAAAGGCGCACAACGCCGCCATCCGCGCTATACAGTACCCCTCGTCCTCCTCCCCTCGTCGTCGCCTCCTCGGCCCCCTCGTGCCTCCTCGCGGCCCCCACGCCGCCCCCCACGCGTACCCCCCCCCCCTTCTTCCCCTCTTTCCTTCCTGGGCGACCCCCGAGCCCTCGGCCCTCGGCCGGCGCCCCCCCCCCCTTCAGGACTTCTCCGACCAGCTCGCCCGCGCCCTCTCCCCGTCGGGGGAGGCCAGCAGCAGCAGCGCCCGGGGGGGCGGCGGCAGAGCCGAGGCGCGCCCCGCGGGCCCGCGCCCGCCGCCCGCCCGCCCCTCGCGAGGGGCCGAGGGGGGCCACGTCTGGGTGAGCGGCGCGGGACAGCGGGGTCGTCTTCACCGACGCTGGCGCGTGGACTGCCCGCGCAGGGTCGCGCGGCCCTGCGAGCGCACCTTCGTCTCCAATTTGGCGCGTCTCGGGCCGGACGAAAGGGGGGGGGAAGGGGAAAGGGGCGGGTTACGACATCTGCTGCACGCAGCTGGTTTGGGCCCCGCCGAGGGGCCCACGCCTCCTGGCGCCGGGAGGCGCCTGGAACATCAGCTCCCCCTTTCGCTATCCCATTGCTATCCCTTTCGCTATCCCTTTGCTATCCCTTTGGCTCCCTTTGCTATCCCTTTGCTATCCCACGGATTCTCAGCACCTCCCTTTGCTATCCCCCCCTCTCGCCCGACCCGAGTGTCGGGCGGGCGGCCCGCGCAGGCCGCCGCGCAAGGTCGCCATCCTGCCTCGCACAGGTCCAGGTGTTTTCTCCTTATCCTAAGAGGTGCATCGGAGGTGGGCAGACCTCCTACCCTGACACGTCGATTGAGGAATTGGCCGCCGCGTAAGGTCGCCGTCCTGCCTCGCACAGGTCCTAAGGTGTTTTCTCCTTATCCTGAGATGCATCGGAAGTGGGCAGACCTCCTGCCCTGACACGTCGATTGAGGAATTGGCCGTTCTCGGTTCGCGAGAGGGCGTCGCGGCCGTCATTTTTGCGGGTCCAGGTCCGTCGATTTCGGCCCCAGGTCGTTTTCACTACGGGGAGGTTTACGAAAGGGAGGTTTGTCCACCGCCGAATGGGGTTCTTGTGATTGCCTTCGCGCCAAAACGGTTGGGATGTCTCGAGCGGTTTGCCTGTTTGTGCCCCCCAAATCCTCCGCTTTCGCAGCAGATTTGGAAGATGTCTCGAGCGAGGAGCTGGTTATCGCACCCCTGGTGGCCCAGATTGCGAGGATGTCTCGACCGGTTTGCTTGTTTTGCTGGCCAGATTCGTGGGCGTGGATCCTCAGGGTGCCACAGGAAGCTCCAGCAGGCTCCAGGAGGCCCCAGGAGGCCACATGAGGCACCAGGAGGCACCAGGAGGCACCAGGAGGCCAGAGGAGGCCCCAGGAGGCCACAGGAGGCTCCAGGAGGCCCCAAGAGGCTTTAGAAGGCCCCAGGAAACACCACGAGGCCCGAGGAGTCCACAGGAGGCCACAGGCGGCCACAGGAAACGCCAGAAGGCACCAGGAGGCCCCGGAAGGCCACAGTAATTAGCCCCCACGAGGCCCCAGGAGCAGGATGCCTCAGAAGGCCACAGGAGAGGCTCCAATCCCCCGCGTTTTACATATGTTTCTATAGATTGGGCCTCCTCTGGAGTGCGAATCCTTTGTGTTCACGTATGTTTCTATAAAGTGTTTTTCTCCTGTGTATCCACTCCTCAGTGGTTTACATAAGTTCTTATATACTGCCCTGAGGCACGAGTCCTTGGTTTTTTACACGTATTCCTATACACTGCCCTTCTCCTGTGGCTTCAATCCGAAGTGTTTTACGTCTGTTCCGTTCCTATAGATTGGGCATCTCCTAGGGCACGAATCCTCCCCAGGAGGCCCCATGAGGATCCAGGAGGCTCCTGCAGGCCACGCGAGGCCACGCGAGGTCCCAGGAGTCTTCAGGAGGCCACAGGAAGCCCCAAGAGGCCACAGGAGGCCCCAGGAGTTTTCAAGTGGCCCCAGGAGGTCCCAGGCTCATGAGCAGAGACGCACTAATACTATTGAGACTCATTCAAAATCCAACTCATTCACAGTTGGATTCACTCCCAGACCGTCAGTACTGAAAACCGCTTCTTTTCGGAAGCTCTTGCGCCTAGACACTCATGGCGGACAGGTCCATGCTAATAGATGCACATCTGGGGAGCTCCAGGCAGTAAGTAATTTGCGCTGCTCAGGTGGAGAGTCTCAGGGGTGGGGGGTCAGAATCCGGGTTCGAGGTTTCGTTTTGTTGTTGTGATATTCCAATATGATCCTTGCGGTCCAGCCTCGGGGTGCGTTCCAGCAGCTGCGCCTCGCCGAGGGCGTGCAGGGGGTGCCAGAATCGTCCCGCATGGGGAGGAGCATGACGATGAGCCAAATGGAAAGGAGCATCGTCCAGAAGGACGACCCGCATGGGGAGGAGCAGGGATTAGGGGGGAGGGAAGGTGGGAGAGGTTTTCGGACGATTTCGAGGTTCGAGGTGTCGGGCGTTTGCCAGCTCTCGGCGGTTTCCCAGCCTCGGGATGCCTTCATCGGCTGCGCCTCACCGAGAGCTTGCCGGGGGTGCCCAGATCGTTTCGACCGGCCGCCAGAGAGCCGAGTTATGACCCGAAGACCAGGGGGCAGCGTGAGGGGGGATGAGCACAGTGGGGGACGCATCGACCCACGAATCGCCCATTCATCGCCGATATTGGGCCCGATAGCCCACCCCCGCCATGGAGCGTGCGGATTTGCTACCGGGGGCCTATCGCCGATCAATCGGCAACGTACTTATCGCCGATTCCAGGTCGACGTTTCCCATGAGAGGGGGAGGAGGCAGAGTCAGGGGTCAGCAGTGAGGAACGGCCGCAGCATTGGGCAGAGCAGATGAGGGAGGAGATTGGAATTGAGGACGACGGCGCACGGCCGACGGCACGGCAGATGACGGACGAAGGCGACCGCCAACGATGACGGCTGCGACGGCGGACGGCGGCTGCCGGCGGCGTCGGACACTGGACGACGACGACGACGCGGACGACGACGGCGACGGCGTCGGACGACGAACGGCGGACGACGGGCGACGACGGCGATCGACGACGGACGGACGGGTGACGCCGGACGGCGCGGACGCCGGCGGCGGCGGACGCCGGTGACGACGGACGCCGACGACGACGGCGACGGCAGCGGAGACGAGGGGGCAGCCCTCGGCGGCGCTGCCCAGGCGAGCCGGCCGCAGGACGACCCGGCGTTGGCTCTCCCGGCGGGGGCGGGGGGCTCGGAGGTTCGGTTTATGTCGGGCCTGTCCCCCTACAGGGGGGTTTTCGACGGTACATAAGAAGTACCCCAAACGTAGTTCAGAAATAGTCTCGGGACTATTTTTGGGTATTTTTTTGCCTTTGGGGGGTATTTGTTTTATGTATTTTCGGTTTTTCGTCGAACATTCCCCTGTAGGGGCCGTATGGGGACACGCCTGGCTTAAGGTTCGGGGGTGGCAGAGGGTGCAGCGATCACGTCGGGTGACTGCACATCGGCGGCGCGCCCCAGGGGGGAAGGCCGAGGGGCATTCTGCAGCCCTGCGGGTTGTCCTGCTCCTCCTCCCAAGCCTCGCCCAGGAGGAGTGGTGGTTTCACGAGGGCGGCGTGTTTCCTCCTCCCCTCCCCGTCCTGCCTCTCCCCTCCTCGTCCTCTTTGATCCTCATCCCCATTCCTCAGTCCACCTTTATCCTCATCATCCTCGTCCTCCTTGGTTATATTTCTCCTTCCTCCTTCCTCCTTCCCCATTCCTCCATCTTTCCTCGCCTCATTCCTGTTCTTCCTTCTTTTCTCCTTTCCTGGTCCTTCTTCCATATCGTTGTCATCCTCCGTCATCCTCGTCTTTTCTTCTTCCTTCTTTTTCTTCCATATGTGTGTGTACACATATATGCACATACATGTGTCTACGTATACGTCTATGGGTATATATCCATGTGTAACAATCTATCTGTACATATGTACCCGCAATGTGCTTGGTTCTAGCGTGTCTCGGTTCCAGAGGGGAGGGGAGGGGCTCAAGACACGTGTTCCTGGTTCAATGGGGTCAGAAATTGGTTGTCTCGACATCCGCATACATCGATGTAGGCGTGCATACATCTAGGTACGTACGGATATTTCTACATATGGCGGAAAAGGAAGGAGGAAGGAATGACGAGGGTGAAGGAGGACGAGGAGGAAGCATAGCAGAAGGATGGGGAGGGGGAGGGGAGGAGGAAAGAAGGACTAATTGGAAGGATGAGGAAGGATGATGGATAAATGGGGAAGGAAGGAAGAAGGAAGGAAGATAGCCGTGGAGGAATAGGATGATGAGGATAAATGAGGAATGAGGAAAGAGGATAAGGATGAAAGAGGATTAGGAGGAAGGGAGAGGCAGGACGGGGAGGGAGAAGGAAACACACCGCCCTCGTGAAACCACAACTCCTCCTGGGAGAGGTTCCTCCTCCGCCTCGTCCTCCTCCTCCTCCTCCTCCTCCTCCTTCCCTCCCGTCCTCCTCGTTATGGTCGCGTTGCACGGTTTTTTAACTACCTTGCGAGTGCTTGTGAACTGACGGGTCCAGGTTGTGGCGCAAGTGGCTCCCGATCAGAGGGGAGCGCGCCACCCACTTCGTGTCCAGCACATTTTCCGGGATCTTTGCCGCCCCATCTGTTCAAACCTTGCTACGGGATATGTTCCACAGTGGCGACCCATGCCAAGAAACACCCTGCTTGCCTCCAGGGTGCCCGAGTTTCTTGGGTCTCGATGGTTCTGCTATGGAAAGCGTGACGTTCCCGCACAACAATATCAGAGGGCGTCCTGGGGTATCAGAGTTGGGTTTCTTGTGGATGTTTTCTGGTTGTCGAGCCCCTATTGTGAGTCTTCTCCGGAAGTGCAGAGGGCTCTTCAGGAGGTCGCCGCCTTTGATGTGAGAAGGCCTGCCCTCTTTCAATCGCTCCCCCGTCGGCGCGCCGCCGACAAACGGCGCGGCGACTACACCGTCGCGTGAGTATACAGACGCAGTTGTTTTTTCCCTCGCGTCCTAGATGGGCCCGCCCTCGTGCGAGCGGGGGTGACCTGAGTTGACTTGACTTGACTTGACACCTGTGGTAAGCTTGACTTGTTGCTGCCTCGCTCGCGCGCTGCACAACGCGAGCGCGCGTGAACGTAGCTGACGTCTGCCCAGGCGAGGGACCAGAGTCAGAAGCGGGTTGCAATACAGTGACCTTCGGCCCACCCCGCCACCGTGCTTGGCTTGTGGTTATGAAGCCTAGTGGATGTTCGTTGGGATATCATGGGGGGCCTCTCGGGGTCCTCTTGGAGGCAGTTTTGAGGCCTCTCGGGGGCCGTTTGGGGGCCTCTTGGAGTCTCTTTTGGGTCTCTTGGGGGCCGTTTGGGGGCCTCGTGGGGGCACCCCTCTTGGGAGCCTCCTGCCTTCTGCCCAGGCGAGGGACCAGCGTCCGAAGCGAGTTGCTCTAAGGATATTTACTTAGACGGAGAATTCACGACGGGGTGATTCGGGGTCAGCTGACTGTCTTGGGACGTGGGCCTCCTATTCGAGGATGGATGCTCAAGTCCCAGGCTGGTCTCGGACCGTGAAACCAGGTTCGTGGAGGCCATCGCACGGCTTGTCGCCAGCCTGCTCTGGGGCCCCAACAGGAGCAGGGGAGGCTCGGATCGGACGAAAGGGGGGATTGGGGGATTGGTCACTAAGTCAAAACAGATGCCCAATCCCAAAAACGCGAGGGCCACGACAAAATGCAGGCTCCTCGAGACTTCTGGGAGGGAGATTTTGGGGTAGGGTTTTACCAGGGCGACGACGACGAACGCAAAACATACCCTGAAATCTTTGGCCGATCTTCGAACCCTCGGTGAATCCGCGATTTTGGGATTGGGGATGTGTTTTTTCGTGGTCAATTGGGGCAGGGGTGGGGTTACGAAGCCTCTTGCGTGCGGCCAATTTCAGCTCCGCCGCCACGCTCTCCTCGGTGCAAGGGCGCTCCCGGCGCCAGGGGGCGGGCGAACCGGCTGCACGCAGCTGACTTGCTGCCTCGTTCCCTTTTTTCCGCCCCTCGCTTCTCTCGCGCCGACAGCCAAGGGATTCGACAACAAGCTTGCAAGCTTTTGGCTGGCCCCTTCTTCGAACATCTCCTCAGGACGCACCCCCTGGCATGTGGTCGTGGAGGAATGGGCTCTGTTTGGGCCGGAGGCCCCGCAGAGAAGACGATCCGCGGGGAGAGAGTTGTCCTGGTGATAGTGGCGGAAGGTTCGGGACCATCGTCGTGAAACACCATGTGCGATGGAGGTCTTGGGAGGGAGGGATGGAGGGAGGGGGGGAAGGGAGCCGGATGGACCCCTTCGGCATTCGCGACCTCGCTGGGCGTAGGGTGGACCACCCAGGACCGGTGATATGAGTGGATGGGGAGAGGGGCGCAGTGGTTGTGGTAAACTACTGCGTGTTCTTTGCTTGTCTGTTTGCTTTTGTTGTTTTCGTACTTTGCAGCGTCAACCTCATTATCAGCTTGTTCGCCATCGTTTTCCAGTGTAGATTGTTTTGCTTATCTGTTCCATTGTTCCATGTATGCGTATGTTTTTTTGGTGCAGTGATTGATCAATCGCGTTGAACGTCAATGCGCGGAGCCATGCTTATTTATTAAATATAAGCTAACAAGCATTTTTTATCTAGAGATACAAGGTTTTGCCGTTTACCCAAACGCGCATACTCATATATGTATAAATATTTAGATTCTCATACACATACATATACATACGTATATATACATATATACATATATCGATGCCCACATGCATATATTTTTCAGTTCAGCCTCGTAACGCTGTGTTTGCAGAGTCGTCTACTCGTAAGCACCAACAGATGAACAGGAGCTGGCAGGAGGAACTGCAGAAAAGGGACGGGCTGCGCAAGACAAGCGGGCCAAAGACATCTCCCCTGACCTGCGTAAGACCACTTAGAGCATCTTCAACGTATCAACCTCCCCAGGGTCCACTAGCGAAGTTGCTTTCTTGGAACCGTTTGAAAGAGTGCTCTCCCCTGCTGCTGGCAGTGGGACCAAGGGGGTTTAACCCCCCCGCTGCCAACCAACAACATCTGGAAGGAAGAGTCCAGACCCCCCCCCCGTGGGACAATTTTTCGTGGGGGTCCAGAGCCTCCCCCACTTCCCCCCGAAAATTATTTGGGGTCTCCAGAAGGCCCCTCCCTCCCCCCGCTCGCCACCCCCCCTCTGGCAACGACGACGACAACGTTGACGACGGCGACGGCGACGACGGCGCCGCTGCCAGCAAACGACGCACGTCGCCGCCGGCAGCAAACGACGCGGACTACGACGACGACGGTGACGACGACCACCACCACCACGACGTCGACGACGACGACGATCACGAACACGATCACGACGACGACGATGACGACGACGACGACGACGGAGGAGGATGAGGAGTAGGAGGACGACGACGACGACCCAGACGACGACGACGACGACCACGACGACAACGGACGACGCACGACGCACGATGCACGACGCACGACGCACGACGTTTGACGCACCACGCACCACGACCACGACGACGACGCCAACGCTGACGCCGACGCCGACGCCGACGACGATGATCGACGATGATGACAACGACGACGGCTACGAAGACGACGAAGACGAGGACGACGACGACGAAGAGAGTAGGGTAGGCGTAGAGTAGAGTATCATAGGGTAGAGTAGAGTATAGTGGGGCAGAGTAGAGTCGAGTAGAGTAGGGTGGGGTACGGCAGGGTAGAGTAGAGTATGGTAGTGTAGGGTAGAGGTGGGATATGTTCATAGTCGAGCGAAGTAGAGTCGAGTCGAGTAGCGAACTCATATGAGTTTACTTGTGCAGAAATAAGGTAGATCAGAGCTGAGGAGAGCGGAGTAGAGTGACAGTCGAGTAGAGCAGGCACAGTAGGAACAGAGCAGAGTAAAATAGAGCACGTGAATGTACGGTAGGACTGAGTAGAGTCGGGTTTTAGTAGGGTGTAGTAGAGTGGGGTAGAGCAACATAGAGGATCATCGGGCAGAGTAGAGTCGGGTAGAGTACAGTTGGGCCCTCTGGGGATCTGAGAGAGCGGGAGCGAGCCCCAGTAGCATTCCGTCGGAGCGTGCGACTGGCGCGGGCCTTGTTCGACAGGTTTGCCGCCGCCGCTGCTGACGTTGCCGCCGTCGTCGCGGAGGGCTCGGCATGGAAGTCCGAGTTCCCTCTCTTTGTCCCCTCCTGAGGCTCTTTTGGGGCCCTCTTGGGCCGTCTTGGGCGCTTGTGGGCTGCTTCCGGGGCTCTCCCGGGCCGTCTCTGGGCCCTCTTAGGGACCTCTTTGGGCCGTCCTGGAGTAATCTGTGGGGCTTTTGATCCGCTTTGGACGCCATTGAAGCCAAATGGGTGGCTATGCTAACAATAGTAGTTCTTCGGAGTTGGGGCGCCTCCTGGGGGCCCTGTTGGGGGTCCTCGTGAAGCGTTCCAGGCACGTCTTGGAGGCTCCTTGGGCCGTCTTGAAGCTATATTAGTTGTTTTTCTGAGGCTTCCTTGGTGTGGTGGAGCCCAGCTTGGGCAAGCTGAGATGGAATCTTAGGCGTCTTCGAGGCCAAGGAGTGTAGAAATGGAGCCTTTGAGGTTCCGTTGGAGGGTTGGGGAACCCCGAGACCCCCCCTGGCTCCCCCCCCGGCTCCCCCTCTCTCTAATGGGATTTTCGGCCCCAGGGGAGGGGGAAGTGGGGAAGGGAGAGCCAATCTCGTTACACCCCTTTGCCCATCCTGAACGGTGTTTTGTCGATTTCGTGAACCGTTTTCGTTTTGATGCTGTTTTGCAGTAGAGGCGGAAGCATGCGAAGGGAAAGCAACAGCAACACGACAACGTGGAACTTGCTTAGGTCGATCCCTGCCCTATCTTCCTCGTGTCCTAAGTTCGTCTTGTGCATATCCCGTTCGTCTTGCTATTTCCATTCTTCCTGCAGCCTTCCTTCGTCCTGCCCCCCTCGTTCCCTCCTCCCCCCCCTCTTTGGCGGCACCTTCTGTCCTCCTTCTCCCTCTCGGCCTGTACCCCTTCCCGTCCCTCCCCCCCTCCTTCCCCGCCTCTCCTTCCCTCCCTCCCTCCTCTCCTCCTCGCTCGGCGTCGGGGTCGGGGGCGGGGCCGGGCGAGGTGCCGTCGAGGCCAGACTGGGAGGCCGAGATGAGGCGGATCCGGGAGCTGGTGGAGGAGAGCCAGCCGCGCCCCTCCCCCTCGAGGGCGTGCCCTGCAGACTGCCACGTGGCATTGGCAACGCGAGGGGGGGACGGGCTCAGGGGCGGCCGCGCCCCGCCTTCGGTGGCAGCCTTGTGCCGGCTCCGCGGGCGGACGTCACAGCGAAGCAAGAACTCTGTTGTGTCGGGGTTTCGCTGAGCCGGCTCCAGGAAGGACGTCTGTTGTGTCCCGACTTCCTTGAGCTCACGACTCTTTCTTGAGAGTCCTGTGCAGGGGCAACGTGAGGGGGGAATCTGCTCAGGGGGGGGATGCCTCCATCCCCAATCGCCCATGGATCGCCGATAGGGGCCCGTCAGCCCACCCTGGCCAGATCCGTGAGGATCTGCGATCCGGGGCCTATCGCCGATCTGTCGGCGATGCACCCCCGATTCCAGGTCAGCGCTTCCCCCCTTGATCCAGTCTCCCCCCTAGCGTGCCCCCCGCCCTGTTCTTTGGGTCTTCCCCTGCAAACTGCCTCGCGTATCCCCACCAGAGCACGACCTCACGACGCCGCGCGGGTGCCCGCTCGCGGTCGCGATCAAAATAGTATCCCCACCAGCCCATCCAGAAACGATGCCCAGGCGAGTTGCCTCTCAGAGTCTCCTCGGATGTCTCTCGGAAGCTTCTTGGAGGCCCCTGGGAGCGTCTTGGGGGCCTCTTTGGGCGTCCTGGGGGCCGCTTGGCGGCTGAGTCCAGCAAGCACCGCGTCGGCGGCAGCGGCATGGGGCTGGCAGGCGGCGGGTTCCACGGTGTGGTGTCGGGGTGGGGCGTTGCGGGTCCTGCATTCCCCCCCTCTCCCTGTTTCGTCTACCCATCGGTCGTTGAAAGTAGGTATGTTTGCATTCCCAGATTCCAATCTACTTTCAGCGTCTTCCTACTTAAGAGTCGAGTGGTTTTCCCTCTTCCCTCCTCTTCAGGGGGCGGGGCGGAAACCCAATCTATTTCCAACGCCTTCCTACTTCATGTTTCTACCTACTTCTTCCGACCGACGGGTACGTGTCAGATTGACCTTTTGCCAGAGTGGCCTCTGGTGCGCGCCCACAGGGCCCGGCCCGACACAGCGCTGGCTTGCGCGCCAGATTTGGCTCCCTCACCCACCCCTGCGGCCCTCTAACGCCACACACCAAATGTCAATATTGCCTAAGATCACTCCTGCGTATCGCGGGTCCTCCCGATTTTCTCGTTTGGGCTGGAGGGTTTCGTGGATGAGAACGTGCTGGACCTCCCTTGTGATGAACCGCTGGCCCTGGAGACGGCACCAGGCTCGGGAGCCCCGATTCCTCCGTGGGCCGATTTTTCTTGTTTCGCCGCGTGTCTGATAACAGGGTCTCTTGACATTTCGAGTATTTCTCTGCCTCGAAGGGCGGGGCCGCCAGAGGTTGTGGAGACACACCCCGTTATTGCGCCCTTTGGCTTTTGGGATTGCTATTCGTGTGTGCAATTTCGTTGCTGATTCCTGAGCTTGTGTGCGGGCGTTTGTCTGTGTGTGTGTGTTAACACGTGCGAGTGCATGTGAACCCATGCGCGTGCACACGCACACAAAACACATGCTACTTTGTATAGGCGTGTATCGGTTTCTGCCTATGCACGTGGCATTGCATATGCACACTTCCTCCAGATTTCGTCGTTTCAGAAGGTGTTTGGGAAGGAGGACCTACTCAAGCGCGCGAACGTCGCGCGAAGTCAACCAGCATCATGGCCCCTGTTGGGCCTCCAGCGGCATGGTGGTGGTGGACGTTGCACGCTTCCTACTCCCATGTGGGGGCGTTGGCGGTGGCGACGCTCGACGACCCATGACCAACGGCCTACGTAGTCCGAGAGCAGCACCGTGTCATCGTACTGATGCGTTCCGACACTTCTTCCAGGCTCTGCTGTTGTTTCGCGCGGACTCCTGGCACGATGGCCGATGGGCGGCTGCATCCACCCGCACGCTTGCCCGACGCTCGCGCCGTGAGCCCCAAAGCAAAAAACAGCTTCGAGGAGGAGGAGGAGGAGGAGGAGGAGGAGGAGGAGGAGGAGGAGGAGGAGGAGGAGGAGGAGGGATAGGAGGAGGAGGAGGAGGAGGAGGAGGAGGAGGAGGAGGAGGTAGAGGAGGAGAAGGAGGATAGGAGGAGGAGGAGGAGGAGGAGGAGGAGGAGGAGGAGGTAGAGGAGGAGAGAGGAGGGATAGGAGGAGGAGGAGGAGGAGGAGGAGGAGGAGGAGGAGGAGGAGGAGCGGGGCTGGTCCAGGGGCGCGGCGCTGGCCAGGCGCGTCGAGGAGCCGAGGACCTCGTGGGACGGCCGCTGGAGGCTCGCGGGACGCGGCGGGCGCCACCCATCCCAGCCTCGGGGAAGAGCTGGGGGCGGCCCGACCTTAGTGGGCCCTGGAAACGACAGGGCCGTTTTTTTACTGGTTTCGTTTTGCCGTTTTTTCGCCGGTTCCGACGCCGTTGTTTTTACTGGTCCGTCGCCGTTCTGTCACGGGTTCCCGCTCCGGTTCCGATCCTGGAGCCGTTTCTGTTGCCGTTTCCTGTCGCCGTTTTTTTTTGCCGTTTCCATTTTCAAGTGACGTTTTTTTTCGGACACGGTGAAAAAACGGCCCTGCCGTTTCCGGGGCCCATTGGAGGGCCCGACTGCTCGGCTGCGATGCCGAGCTCCGGGAGGAAGCGGTCGAGGCGCCGGAGGCGGGCAGCGCCGCGCGGGGCACGGGCCGCCGCCCGGGGGCGGCGCCGGGGCTCGCGTTGCAGTGGGGCCCGCCGGGCGGGGCCGCGCGGGCGAGCGAGCGCCTGCCGACGGGCGAGGCGGTGCCGCTCCGGAGGGCTGCCGTGTCGTTCGTGCCCGGCGGCGAGTTGTGAGGGCGGGCACGCAGCTGCGCGAGGCGGGCACGGGACGGCCCGCGTGCGGCGGCGGCTTGTTCGACGTGGCCGCGCCGCCGCAGGGCACCGCCGGTGGGCGGGCTCGGCGCGGGGGCGCAGCTTGTGTTAGTCAGTTTATGAATGCTGTGCAGTGGCACGGCCTCGAATCTTCTTTAGGATGCCGTGATTGTGAGCGCCGTGCAGTGGCATGGCTTGTGATGAGCAACCTGTCGGGTAGGATGTGAGCCTCAATAGTCGCCCCGCCCGTCAGTACATCGTCTGAGCGTCTGCATACTGGTTAGTGCACTTTCGCGGAGGCATTTTTTGAGGCGGATGAATATACGGCGCTTGCTGTGGGATTTCCCACGTTTATGGGACTGCTGCCACTTTACGGATCTAGTCAGCAGTCTCGCCAGCATCGCAGTGGGGGTCACAGCTACAGAGGCTGGGGCCAATCAAGATCGCTGACCCAGCGTGGCGCTCCTTCTGCCCAAGGCATGCACATCCAGAGGGTGCATGCCATTCGGGCCGTCGACTCAGCGCGGCGTTCCTTCTGCTCTGAAGTGAAACAGTGGCCACCGCTAGCTAGTTCGGGAATCGTGGGACATTTCCTGAGCGAATGGCCTCAGGACACCGTTCTGGCCCTGTACTGTCCAGAGACGGGGGACGACGGCGGCGGCGACGACTGACGACGACGACGACGACGAGCTGCTGGCAACCACGGACAACCGACGCCCTGATGTGATTAAACCTTGCCCCCCCCCTTCTCGGGGGCTGGCTTGTCATTCCGAGTAGGCTAGTTGACGGCCCCGGGGCCCCGAGAGGGCCCCCGAGGCCGAGAACAAGAAGGCCGCCGCCTTTTCTCCACGACGCGAGAATGTCAGGGTGTTGCAGCAACTCGTGGGGCCTGTCGTATTATCCGATGGGCTCTTGCGAATCGGCGCTGCATCGACGCCGCGTCGGCGCTGCGTCCCATCGATTACCAGACGCTAGTCGACGCTAGTTCACTCTGGACTCTGGAGACGGGGCATTGTGAGGGTACACGAGGCTCCCATGGTCTGCTACCGAATCAGCGCCCGCCGGGCGACGCCGCAGGACCCGGAGACTTCCGACGAGGAGAAGGTCAAGGTCCTGCACGAGGCCGGCCTCTGGTGCGCGGTGGGCCGGCGCGAATCGGCGCGAGTGGCCAGGGCAGGCCAGGGGCACGGCTGCGGCGACCAGTATGCACCGTAGCGCGTTGGCGTCCCCCGAGGCGTCGTCAGTCCTCGGCCCAGGAATGGTACGGTGCACAGTTTTGTCTGGCCCTCAGGGCCGAACAACTATGCGCCGTACTGCGCTGGAGCCAAACATGGTACGGTGCATGGGTACCGTTCTCGTAGAGTAAGGCGGGGGGGAGGGCAAGTTCGGTGCGCGAGCGTCGTATCTACCCCTGCCTCCCATCCCTTACCACTGCGTGGACCTTCTCTCTGTCCACACAGGCGGATATCGAGCAGGGCAACGACCCCGAGGGAGTGCGCAATGCACGGTGCAGCGCGGTACAGCACAGCACAGCTCGGCGGGCACGGCCACAGCTGGCGTCGTCGCGTCGAGGGTGCGTTTCAGGGGTGGGCCGGCGCGAGCGCGGGCAGGCCAGTGTTGGCGTGGGGCACGGCTGCGGCTAGGAGGGTGTTGGGAGGGGGGAGGTCACCACCAACAAGACCACCCCGACCCAACCTGAAGGCTTGTGAAGTTCCAACCTACTTTAGCCTTGATCACCAGAATGAATTTCGAGCATCAGGAAAAGACCCCCAAACTTGAGGGTTTTCACGTGTCGGGCCCTGGGAGACATTCTTTCGACACTGTTTCGACACTCTTTCGACACTCTTTCGACACTTTTTCTGGGTGCTCGAAATTATTTCTGAGATGTGGTCCTTAAGTACGATGGGAGCAACATAACCGAAGGCCCCAATTCGCACTTCACTCCCAGTGGGGGGGGGCGGGGAACACACTGAAAAAACACACGTGGAACCCGTGCCCCCCCCAACCCGAAATTCTTCACGCTTCGCGTATCCCCACCAGCCCATCTCAAAACAGCAACTCTAGCGAAGCATGCCGACAGTCGTGTTTTTCAGGCGTGTTTCCGCCTGCCCCCGCATATCTCCCCTGTTCCTCCTTCCTCCCGCCTCCTTGTACATCCTCCTTGTGGTGGGAGCGGGAGAAGGACGAGGCGGAGGAGGAGGGAGAGAAAGCGCTCCTCGTGGTTTGAGTCGTTCGGGCTTCTCGTCCTGGTGTGAGTCGTTCGGGCCCTTCTTCCTGGTGTGAGTCGTTCGGGCTCTTCGTGGTGTGAGTCGTTCGGGCTCTTCGTCCTGGTGTGAGTCGTTCGGGCTTCTCGTGGTGTGAGTTGTTCGGGCCCCTCGTCCTGGTGTGAGTCGTTCGGGCCCCTCCTCCTGCCCGTCCAGAAACGACGCCCAGGCGAGTAGAGGGTCGTCCTGATGGGCTTTTCGGCGTCTTGGGTGCCTCGGGGGGGCCTCTTTGGGCCGTTTGGGATCCTCTTGGGGGCCTCCTGGGGGCCTCTTGGGGCCATCTTGGGGCCTCTTGGCGCCTCCTGGGCGCTTCTTGGGGCCATCTTGGAGGAAATCGATCAAAGAAGACGGGAGCTTTAATTAGCGCTGCCCCCTCAGAAGGCCAAAATGGGGCCAAAACCTTAGTCAAATCAATGATTTTGGCTTGAAAATAAGAGGGGAGCTTTAATTAGCGCTGCCCCCTCAGAAGGCCAAAATGGGGCCAAAACCGTAGTAAAATCAATGATTTTGGCTTCAAAGAAGAGGGGGGCACTTTTCTGCCTCCCCCCGTCGGGGCCAGAATCCTCGTGAGGGGTGTCGTTTTTTAGCCCTCCCAGGAGTCGAAAAAGACCCCCCCGGCGACCCGCGGAGGGACCTCTCCAGGCCCAGGGGGAGGGGGTAGGGGGACCCCTCCCCGAAGGGGAAGAAGGGGGGTTGAGAAGAGAGAGAGCTCGCTAAACCACTCACGCCCAAAGGGCTGGTGGGATTTGTGTCTTCGGGTCTGGTTTGGGTGGTCTGGAAGGCAGTCAGGAGGGGGGAGAGGGAGAGGGCGGTGGTCATATGCGAACCCTACCCCCGCCCCTCGCGCATGCCAATGGGTGGTGGGAGTTCACTTCGTTCGGGAGCTCCCCGGGGAGGGGGGGGTCCAGTGCCGATGCTCTAGGCCTCCTAGATGGGGTCGGAGTAGATGGGGTCGGATAATCGCGCCGCATCGCGGTTCTCCGATCCCATCTACTCCGGCCCCATCCAAGAGGCCTCTAGATGCGGGAAGTCCGCGCGGGACTCAGAGTTTGTATGCTTGTGCAATTGTTTGTTCCTCTTCTCTTCCTCGCCATGTGCGTGCCCTCCCTCCTGTTCTTTCTCCCCGCGGCCGCTTTCGCCTGTCTCCCCCCTCTCTTGCAGTCGGACAATTCGCGTTTCTGTTTCCCGGACTGCCTAAGCGCGCGTGCGGACCGCCACTGCCACGCTGCGACGTAAAAGTTCCCCTCTTCTTAGCCGTCTCTTGGGGCTCTGTTGGGGGATCGCCAGGCCGTCATTGTCCCAAAGTCTAGGACACACCAACTTATGTTTGCCATCTTGCACGCTTTCACTCCTGGCAGCCCCGCGTCCGGACCCAGGGGGAGGGTAGGGGGAGGGATCAAGACACCTCTCCCAGACGCTTGGCTCACTCCCACCCGCCCCCCCAGCACATAAGCAGTCCCCGAATTTCAGCATGTTCAGCGGTCGTCTTTGAATCGGCAGCTACGGAGAGCGTGGAGAGGCGCGTCGCGTGTGCAAGGCGCGCCATGCGCACTAGGCGCGCCAGGCGCCCCTAGGGCCCAAGCGTGCCAGGCACGCTGGTTCGCCACATTCGGGGCACGCGCTGAGTGAGCCAGGTGCGCCCGCGCACATCAGGAAGCATGTCGGCCCCCATCATCCGTGTCGGTGCGCCATCGCGGTGGAGTGGCCATCACTATGTCCGTTGGGCCTGCTCACAGCAGGCACTGTGCCAGCACCCCCGCCGTCACTGTCGTAGACCACTGCGCAGTGACCGCGAGGTGCCCGCGCAGGATCCAGATCTCGCGGCGAAGTGCAGTTCGCATTGGCTCTTGACAGGGCTGGTGGTCTGCGCGCAGCGGGCCATGTGCTGGCACCCCCGCCGTCCCCAGCAACCATGAGTCAGGAGGGAACAAAAACACACAGACACAATTAATAGTCGGTTCCCCAGAAAATACGGGAAAACAAAAACCCAGAAAGTATGCGAACATATGGGGAATCTTTTTATGTGTGTGTATTTATCTGTGTGTCTTCAATGAGCCTGGCGAAGGACCCAGCCATGTGTGCAGCTGTGAGTGCCGCAGGGCAGGCGGGCCGAGGGAGGGGAAGCTTCCCCCCTGGGGCCACGACGCGCGGAGGGGCCACCGCCGCGCAGCCTATCGCCGCAGCGACCCCGACAAGACGCAGCTGTGGGTGACACGGGGCAGGTCTTGAAACACGTGGCACGGGCGATCGCCAATGGTCGTGCTCAGCCATACGAACGTTGCCACTTGGGTCTTCACGACGCGTGGAGGGGTCACCGCCGCGAAGCCGTCGCCGCAGCGACCCCGACAAGAAGCAAAGTGTGGGTGACACAGGGCAGGTCTTGAAACACGTGGCACGGGCGATCGACATGGTCGTTCGGGGGCGGACAGAGCCCCCAACAGTGACACGTCGATTAGTGAACTGTCCGTTTTCGGTTCTCGAGAGGGCGCCGCGGCCTTCATTTTCCAGGCTTGCGCCCGCCAGGTTTGGGCCTCAGGTCGTTTTCACTAAACCACGTTTTACTAAAGGGGGGTCTGTCCATCCCCGAAATAAGCAAATGTGGGTGACACAGGGCAGGTCTTTTAACACGTGGCACGGGCGATCGACATGGTCGTGCTCTTAGTGGGCCCTGGAAGCGACAGGGCCGGTTTTTTTACCGGTTCCGTTTTGCCGTTTTATTTGCCAGTTCCAACGCCGTTTTTGACCGGTTCCGTCGCCGTTTTTTGACCGGTTCCGGCTCCGGTTCCAATCCCGGAGCTGTTTTTTTGCCGTTTCCGGTCGCCGTTTTTTTGCCGTTTCCATTTTCAAGGGACATTTTTTTGGAAACGGTGAAAAAACGGCCCTGCCGTGTCCGGGGCCCACAAAGGTCGTGCTCAGCCATACGAACGTTGCCATTTGGGTCGTTTGTGGAGCTTCCCAGGGGGCTTGACGCACGTGTCAGGGGCAAGCGACACGAGCGTGGTAAGGGCGAGCAAACTGATGAACCCAGCCCACGACTGCATACTTGTTTTGTTTCATTTCGGCCTGTGGAGCTCCTGTGGGGCTTGAATAGCGTGTCTGGGGCGCGCGAACTGAGCTCACGGCTGCATGCGGACGTCTTTGATTTCGGCGCCTTGTGTGGAGCTCCAGTGGGGCTTCAACGGCGTGGCAGGGGCTTGCTTTGCTCATGGCAGAGGCATGAGAGAGGAGGGCCGAGAGGACCAGAAGGGGAGAACGCGGGGGGCTGCCGATGCAAAACGAGGGCCCACCGTTGATATGCTGACAGCGATGCAGGCAGCGTCGATGCAGGCTTCGTCATTGCAGGTGGGGGTGGTTCGTGGCCGACCCGACTGTAGGAAGGCGTGGTTCGTGCGTTTCTACAATTCGCCGTGCTGTGCTCGCTCGATACACTCGCGCATTTGAAACGCAGGAGAGTGTGTGGTCCGTGATTTCTTACAATCTGTCCTGCGCGAGTTCGTCGCCGCAAGAGCCAGTTTCCCAACATCGCCGTTAATCACCATCGCCGTCAGCGTGGCCGTGGACCCAACACCTCAGGACGGCTGTGAAAAAGCGACGTGCTCGCGGCCCTGCCGAACACGATTCAGGGGGAGGAGGAGGAGGAGGAGGAGGTGGAGGAGGAGGAGGTGGAGGAGGAGGAGGAGGTGGAGGAGGAAAAGGACGAAGACGAGGACGAAGGATTTTGCCGCACCGTGCACCTCGCTGCAGTTTTGCCGCACATGCGGCCCACTGTGTTCTGACTGGGGACTGTTCCCTAGTCGGGCGTGGGAGAGGTGTATATCGTCGAGGAGCAGCGATCAAGCTCCCAGCAGGAATGCCGCAAGCCGACTCCCACCAGCCTTTCCGCTAAATGGTCGGCACCCGAGTCTCAGCATTGGCAGGGGCCGCTGTGGGAAACCATCGGGAAGCAGTGCTGACGCCAGCCAGGTTCGCGAAGCCTGCGAGGAGCGCCGCACGTGCCAGGTGCGCCACGCGCACCAGATGCGTTACATCGGGCAGCCTGTCGACCCCTCACCGTCCCCGTTCAAAACGCATGCGACATGACGGCGGGCTTGCGAGCATTGTGTATTGTGTGTGTGTGCGTGTGTGCGTGTGGGCGTGCGCCCGCAATCGTTTAACATTTGTTTTGACAGGGATGGTGGGCCCGCGCACAGCACGCAGTATGCCGTCCCTCCCCGCCGTTCCTGGCAAACTAAGCTCTTGCAGGACTCTGTTAAAAGGGATGGCGGCACGCGCCAGGCAACGTGCCGCCCCCGCCGCCGTCCCTATCAAGAAGCCATGCGAAGTGATCGCGTGGCGACCGCGTATGACCCAGATGTTGGTGCAAAGTGCGTGCCTTTCTTGGAAGGGGTGGTGTGTGTTGGGTGGTCACCATGTGTTATTGTTTGTCACAATCTCGGCCAGGGGGGGGTTCATTTGTAAGTGGCATTGATGAACTCCCCCGGGGAAGAAGGGGGGAAGACGGAGGAGAAACCGTGCTTGGCCACCTCCGCCCAGGTGGCCGGTGGGATTTGTTGATCGGCCTCGCTTCCCCCCTACAGACAGGGCCAGTGATACGGACATTGGCTCTGCGGGGAGGCGGCAAGCCACCGTGGATCGCTCCTCTCGGGCTCGCCACCGCAGGAGCTGCTGTGCTGGGTTCAGCGCGTTCGGGCGCTTGAGCTGAGGAAAGTGAGCCCAACTGTGTCTTGCTTTCCGCTCTGCTCACTTCCCTACCCCTTCCTCTGCTCGGGTGCCTTGGAGCAGCACAGGCGGCCGAAGCGGTGCCGCGCGACCTTCCAACTTCTTACGTGCGTGGCCCCCCCTGGGCATGAGACCATGCGTTGGATGCTGAACGCCCCCTTGGACCCCGTGGTCCGCGACACGCAAAACGCGGTGCCAAGCCCACTCGAAAGCAGGGTCTACAGCTTCTGGGGCCTCCACCAGAAGATATCATCCTGGGGTTGATCGTTTCGTGCGATAGCAGCGCCCACGTCCCCAGGCTAGGGACCCGCCGTCATCGATGAGGGATCTCGCAATGCTTCGCGCTGAAGGAAAGGACCCTCAGTTTTCTGGGCATACACCACGCCACACGGACCGGTCGGCGCAATTTTGAAAAAAATGTGCCATCGCGATTGCTACACCGTCCGGGCACCGTGCATCTCTGCGGGGGCGGCTTCAGGAGGAGGAGGAGGAGCAGGTTAGGGCAGGGATTGGAGGCGAGATTACGAGGAGGACGAGGATGACCAGGATGATGAGGAGGAAGAGAGGAGGAGGAGGATGAGGAGGAGGAGGAGGAGGAGGAGGAGGAGGAGGAGGAGGAGGAAGAGGAGACGGAGGAGTGAGAGGAGGAGAAGGTGGAGCAAGAGAAGAACGAGGAGCAGAGGGAAGAGGCGCAGGAGGAGGAGATAAGGGGGAAGGACAAGAATGAGCAGGACGATGAGTTCGGACTGGAGGATGGCGAAGAAGTGGAGGTGGATGAGTAGCAGAAGGAGAAAATAGAAGGAGAGGGTTTCATTCAGGGGAGGAGCAGGTGGCGAAGTGGGATCCGGTGACGAAGAATGAGCAGGACCATGAGCTGGAGCAGGCGGATGAGGTGGGGAGGACAAGGATCGAGGATCGATGACACATGTCTTTGGATGTATCTGAACCTGTTCGGGCCTCCTGGTGAGCCCTCGTGGGCACGCTGGAGATAGCATCGCGTGAACAAAACATCGGCGAGTGTCATAGCAGTTCTGGTACCAGGCAGGATGGATGGCCTATACTGTGTGCTTTCGGTGGGTGGCGATAGCCTTCCAGTGCCCACTGGTTGTCGAGAGGTCCATGGTGCCCCTTCCCGTTCACCAGGACGTTGCGCTCCCTCGTCTGGCCGGGGACGCCCCCTGCTGTCGCACTCAACACCCACGGGTTGGCAGGGTCTTCGGGAGACAAAGCTTGATAGCCTCGCCCCTCCCCTGCCTCGCTGCTCAGATTTCCTTACAACCTCCATGTTTCGCACCACCCTGGTCCCTTTGCACCTCTGGACTCGGCCAAACTCCGCACCCTGTCGGGCTTGCTCATGATCGACCATTTCGAACCATCCCTCTGAAGCTGCCACAGCCCTCAACACCAGCAACCATACGTATCCCTTTACACTCAGGGACACACATGTAGCGACAGGGAGCCTCCAGTGGTCTGTGTGATGCCATGTCTCAGTTTGGTTGAGCAGAGGTCCGTGTCACGGCGCAATGCTCATGCGTTAAGCTCTTCATGGGCCTCCATGAACTCTGGCTGGAAGCTGGGGGGAAGACCCGAACCATCTCTTACATCCATGCCACGACTCGGTCGCCATCGAAAATTATATGTTCCGTGCCGTCGTCGGTCTTCTTGCTGCAGCTTTGGCTCGAAGCCTGGATGGAGCATGGCTCGAGTCACATTCTCTCGATGTCAAGGCTCCCGCGCACTCTGGCCCCGTCCGCCTTGGCGCCTCCGGGTGAGGGTCGCGCCGCTGCCTGAGCCCAGAAGCCAGGGATGGGCATGAAGCTCACTGGGTCGGACTCCGACGAGGATGGCGACCCGAGGGACTACCGCGGCTACCGCGCGAACGCCGCGCTGTCGGGGTCGGACTCCGACGCGGGCGGCGTGGGGGGGGCGTGGGCCCCGCGCGAGGGGCGCATGGCGCTGGGCGGCTGCGCGCTGCTCGCGGCGGCCGGGGCGGCGCTGGCTCTGTGGCGCGTGGGGGCGCAGCCGCGGACGCTCAGCCTAGGCGTGGCCGTGTGCATCGTGGGTCAGGTTTCGCGCCTGGAGGTGTCCAGCAAGGTGCGGAACATCCTGGAGCCCCTTGCCGCGTCCAAGGTCAACGTGGACGTTTTCCTACTGCTCGGGACCGGCAAGAGCATCTACAACAATCCGCAGACGGACCCTTCCGACGACGGGAAGTTTGTCTGCGAGAACTCTTTGCGAAGTGAGGAGGAGGCGAAGGCGGCGTTCGCGCCTTATCGAAGACGCCTACGGCGAATCACCGCCGCCCCCTGCCTTTTTGGAAGCGCCTGCGTAGCCGAAAGCTGGGTTTGAGCTTGGCCAAGCTATCGGGCCACGCGTTCCCCGAGTGGGGTTCGAAAGCCAGTCGGGCGAGCTATCGGACCAAGTGGTTTCCGAGCTTTCGGGCCTCCTGGAGGACGTCTTGGAGGGGTCTTGGGCCGTCTTGGAGGCATCATGGAGGCCATTTTGGCAGTCTTTCATGCCATCTGGGGCTTCTTGGGGGCCTCTTGGGCCGTCTTGGGGCCTTCTTGGGGCCGTCTTGAGGGCCTCTTGGGCCGTCCTGGGGCCGTCTTGGAGGCTTCTTGGGCACTCTTGGGGCGATCGTGATGGCCTCTTGGGCAGTCTTGGGCCGTCGGAATCCGAAAAGGAGCAAAAGGCCAAACTCCTTCAAACATCTAGGGACATCAACGATTTTGACCTCTTCGGGCCGTCCTTGAGGACCCTGGAAGGGCCTCTTGGGCCGTCTTGGAGGCCTCTTGGAGGCCCCTGGGGCCGTCTTGGGCCGTCTTAGGTGTTTCTTGTGCGAACTCGGAGGCGTCCTGGACTGTCTTGGGCCGTCTTCGAGGGCATCTTGGACCATCTTGGGCGAACTTGGGTCATCGTGGCCATCTTGGGTCATCGTGGCCATATTGGAGGCCGTCTGGCGCCGAAAAACCATTTGCGGCCACCTTTTGGGCATATCTGCGCGCCCTTCCAGGTGGCCGGCGGGACGGGCCGAAGCCCCAGGGGGAGTTCTAACATAACCAAAAGCGAAAGGATCCAGCACGCCTGGCACCCCTGTGGCGAGCACACAGGGGGCGGCGGATCGAACACGCCTACGGCGAATCACCGCCACCCCCTGCCTTTTTGGAAGCGCCTGCGTGGTCGAAAGTTAGGTTTTAGCTCGGCCAAGCTATCGGGCCACGCGTTCCCCGAGTGGGGTTCGAAAGCCTTCGGGGAACCCCGAGTCGGGCGAGCTATCGGACCAAGTGGTTTCCGAGCTTTCGGGCCTCCTGGAGGACGTCTTGGAGGGGTCTTGGGCCGTCTTGGAGGCCTCTGGCGGGCCTATAAGACAGTCGAAGGCCATCTTCAGGCAATTTGGGGCCTTCTTGGGGGCATCTTGGGGCCATCTTCGCTGTCTTTGAGGCCTTCTTGGCCGTCTTGCAGGCATCTTGGAGGCCATCTAGGCCGTCTTGGAGGCCATCTTGGGCCTCTTGGGGGCCTCTTGGGCCGCCTTGGGGCCTTGTCGGGGCACTGTTGGGGGCCTCTTGGGGGCCTCTTGGGGGTCTCTTGGACTGTCACGGGGCCATCTTGCATGCCTTTTGGGCCTTCTTAGGTCGATGTTGGGGGCCTCGTGGGCCGTCTTGGGCCGTCGGAGAGCTGAAAAGAAGAAACTGCCAACATCCTTCACACACCATAGGAACACTAATAATTTTTGCCCCTTCGGCCCGTCCTGGAGGACGTCTTGGAGGGCTCTTGGGCCTTCTTGGAGGCCTGTTGCGGGCCTTTTGGGCCGTGTTAGGCCATCTTGAGGCCATCTTGGGCCGTCCTGGGTGCGTCTTGGGGCCACCTTAGCCATCTTGAAGGCCATCTTGGCCGTCTTGGAGGCATTTTGCAGGCCATCTTGGCAATCTTGCAGGCCATCTGGGGCTTCTAGGGGGCCTCTTGGGCCGTCTTGGGGCCTTCTTGGGGCCGTCTTGAGGGCCTCTTCGGCCGTCCTGGGCCGTCTTGGAGGCTTCTTGGGCACTCTTAGGGGCGATCGTGATGGCCTCTTGGGCAGTCTTGGGCCGTCGGAATCCGAAAAGGAGCAAAACTCCTTCAAACATCTAGGGACATCAACGATTTGACCTCTTCGGGCCGTCCTTGAGGACCCTGGAAGGGCCTCTGGGCCCGTCTTGGAGGCCTCTTGGAGGCCCCTGGGGCCGTCTTGGGCCGTCTTAGGTGTTTCTTGTGCGAACTCGGAGGCATCCTGGACTGTCTTGGGCCGTCTTCGAGGGCATCTTGGACCATCTTGGGCGAACTTGGAGGCCATATTGGGCCATCGTGGCCATCTTGGAGGCCGTCAGGAGCCGAAAAACCCTTTGCAGCCACCTTTTGGGCATATCTGCGCGCCCTTCCAGGTGGCCGGCGGGACGGGCCGCATCCCCAGGGGGAGTTCTAAAATATCCAAAAGCGAAAGGATCCAGCACGCCTGGAACCCCTGTGGCAAGCACACAGGGGGCGGCGGATCGAACACGCCTACGGCGAATCACCGCCGCCCCCTGCCTTTTTGGAAGCGCCTGGGTGGCCGAACGTTGGGTTTTAGCTCGGCCAAGCTATCGGGGCACGCGTTCCCCGAGTGGGGTTCGAAAGCCTTCGGGGAACGCATGCGGGAGCAAGAAGAGGAGGAGGGGGAGGATGAGGAACAAAGAGGAGGAGGAGGATGAGGAGGATGAGGAGGAGGAGGAGGAGGAGGAGGAGGAAGAGGAGGAGGAGGAGGAGGAGGAGGAGGAGGCCTCTTGGGCGCCTCTTGGGGCATTCTTGGGGCCTCCTGGGGGGCTCTTGGAGGGTTTTCGGTGGTCTTTGGTGGCTTCTTGGGGGCCCCTTTGGTTGTCTTAGGGCGTTCCTGGCTTGTCTGACGCTGCTGGAAGCCGCCGCGGGGGCCTGTCTGGGTCGTCTTGGGACCCTCTTGGGTCATATCAGGGATCCTCTGAGGGTCATTTTGGGCGTCTTGGAGGCCTCTTGGGCCAGTTTGGGGCCCTCTTGGGGTCGTCCTGGGGGCCTTTTAGGCAGTCATGGGGGCCATCTTGGATGCCTCCTGGGCGATGTTGGGGGCCTCTTGCGCCGTCTTGAGCCGTCGGAATGCCGAGAAGAAGCACATGCCGAAATCTTTTAAAAACCGTAGGACAATCAATGACTTTGGCTTCTTCGTGCCCTCCTGGAGGCCTCTTGGGGGCCTCTTGGGGGCCTCTTGAGCCGTCTTGGGCCATCTGGAGGCCATCTCAGGCCGTCTTGGGTGCATCTTGGGCCGTGTTGGAGGCATCTTGGGGCCATCTTAGCCGCCTTTGAAGCCATGTTGGCTGTCTTGGAGGCCTCTTGGGCCCTCTTGGGGCCGTCTTGGGGGCCTCTTGGGTCGTCATGGGGCTATCTTGGAGGCCTCGTGGGCGATCTTGGGGGCATCTTGGGCCGTCCTGAGCCGTCGGAATGCCGAACACAAGCAACCGCAACCATCCTTCAACAACCCAAGGAACATCAATGATTTTGGCCTCTTCGGGCCCTCCTGGAGGACCTCTTGGAGGCCTCTTGGGCCGTCTTGGAGGCCTCTTGGGGGCCTCTTGGGCCGTTAGGCCATCTGGAGGCCATCTCAGGCCGTCTTGGGTGCATCTTGGGCCGTGTTGGAGGCATCTTGGGGCCATCTTCGCCGTCTTGGAGGCATTTTGGGCAGTCTTGGGGCCATCTTGGAGGCCTCTTGGGCGATCTTGGGGCCGTCTTGAAGGCCTCTTGAGCCGTCTTGGGGCCCTCTTGGGGGCATCTTGGGGGCCTTTTGGGCCGTCATGGGGCCATCTTGGGGGCCTCTTGGGCGATCTTGGGGCGATCTTGGGGACCTCTTGGGCCATCGGAAGGCTGCAAAAGCGAACATGCCAAAGTCCTTGAACTACCTAAGGAACATGATTGATTTTGGCCTTTTCGGGCCTTCCTGGAGGACCTTTTGGAGGCATCTTGGGCTGTCTTGGAGACCTCTTAGGGGGCGCTTGGGCCATCTTGAGGCTATCTCAGGCGGTTTTTGGTGCATCGTGGGCCGTCTTGGATGCATTTTGGGGCCATTTTAGCCGTCTTCGAGGCCATCTTGGCCGTCTTGGAGGCATCTTGGAGGCCATATTTGGCAATCCTGACGCCTACGGCGAATCACCGCCGCCCCCCGCCTTTTTGGAAGCGCCTCTGTGGCCGACAGCTGGGCCAGAGCTTGGCCAAGCTATCGGGCGAGTTGTTCCCCGAGTCGGTTTGGAAAGACTCGGGGAACGCGTGGGGGAGCACGAAACTTTAAGGGTAGCTCTTTGGGAGATATTATAGAGGATCGGGAGTATAGCCTGCGCGCCGCTGCCTTGGCTCAAGGCACGCGCGCCCTATTTGCCCGGACACTTACCTTAGTGTTCGCTACGTGCTGGAAAGATCATTACATCGATCTTATCCTATCCTATCCATCCAATCACCATATCGTATTCCGTCGACATGGAATTGGATGCTATATGAGCTGCCAGAGTCATTTCAGACTTGCTAGCGGAGCTGTCCGCACTCTCGTGTGGTCAGCTCTTGTCCTTCTTATCCGCACGCTACCCGGCACGATCTTCGTGACGGACCTCTACCCTGCGCCACCACTCCACCTACACTTACGAGGATCAACACAAGAGCAAGAAGCAACACGAGAGATACGACGTCTAGACAACAACATTGGTACCATATGCGCTTCATTACTACGCTACTACCAACCGCTCGGCAGCGCGCCAAAAGCGCAGTACTTGAAGCATAGGCGGGGAGACCCGCACGATAAAGCGCCTCGTAGACTTGACAAGGCGCTACAAGCCCTACCCCAGCGCGGCAACGCGCCTGATACCCACCCATCTCTTCACAGCCTAGGGTTGGTTATGTTCGCCATCATATGGTTTGCGCAGGGGGCGGCAATCGGACACATGCGTCGAGGAGACAATAGCACAGATGGGCAAACACATGGCCCATACTGGGACCCTCAAGGCAACGTACCCTTTCGCGAGTACGCTTACGAGGTCAACGCGTGGCTTAACGTCACGAGTGGACGCATGACGCCACAAACCAAAGCAGCCGCCATGCGACGCGGCCTGGGCGGCCTAGCGAGGACACTCGCCATGAGGGTACCACCTGACATCATAAACTATGGTGCGGACATCGATGGTGTCCACACCGACCCAGTAACCTACATTATGTTCCTCTTAAGCATGAAGTTCGAACGCCTGGAAGATGAGCGCCAGCTCACTTCAGGCACTCAGCTCATCGACTTACATGTGCCTTACGGAGAACGAATCGACGTAACCCTTACTCGGTTCGAGATGGCCCGTCTTGAGGTACAGTCGGTGGGTTTTGACCTTCCCAACTTCCAACTGCGCACGACCATCCTGTTCCGCGCCCTAGGCGTTGACAACCAACGAGCCATGCAACTCTTACAACCACTCAACCATCAAATGCCGCGAACACAACAGCAGTATGAAGGAATGTGTGAGAGGATGCGCTCTATAGGCAACTTGTCAGAACGGTCTCCTGGCAACATAGGATCAGTGTTTGGAAGGGAAGGGAAACTGGCAGTGGAATTTTCTATACTACCTCAACCACTGAAGATCAGCCCGGCAACGGGCCCGCAAACATATTGGCCGACGATCCTGGGGAATCTACTGCCCTACTAGCAGGGGATCGATCACAACCAAGCTGGGCAACCAGCCCTCCTCCTAGAGAGCCTCAACCTCAGCGTTCTCTACGGGGCGAAGCGAATCCCATAAAGGACGGTATGCCCACCTACTTAGGCAACGGCGACTTCGACTCCGGCACCGACACCGGCACTATATCATCACATGGTCTCGAACCCCTAGATTGGTCAGATATCATGCAAATGGAGGGTGTCAGCCAGCGCGCCGAACAGCTGTTCTGGTTATTACAACCAGCAAAGCGTAAGTGGAGGAGGTTTACACGAAAACCGGTGCGTCGTGTTAGGGGGGGGGGGGGGGATATACGGAGGAGCTTCAAAGGAAAAGGTAAACGCAAACGGGGTCGCCGAAGGTTGAACGGACGAGGCATCGCGGCTTTCCTCCAGAGGCTTTCAGATGATCAGTATGATGAGATATTTTTCGGTGGAAAAGGCAGTGGAAAAGGCCGTGCAGAAACCTCGGGCAAAGGTAAGGGCAGGCGGGGAAACTCGCGAGGTAGAGACGGCCAGATCTTGATGAAGTGCCATGAGTGTGATAGTACCGATCATCCTGTAAAGGGTTGTCCAGCGAAAGGAAACGGAAAGGGTAGATCGACCGAAGTCCACTTAGGCTCAAGTGAACCGTCTATTGAATATCTGAGCCTCCAAGACTTCGAGGCCGTGGAACAGATATTCTTCACTTGGGCTAGCATTATGGACAATTTGGATAAGCTCGAGGCGTACGGCCATGGGCTGTTCTCGGGAATATCGAGCTTTCGCCCGTGGAGAACGGAACGCTGGGAAACCAGCCCCTTTCTGTCTTCGGCTGGATGTCTGGTAACCCAGGCAATATCATGGCCTACGAGAGCAGCGACGAGGAAGTCACTGTTGAGGCCTCGTCTTCGGAAGTCGACCACGACCTTCGACGTCAGCCCGACCTCATGCCTGGAAACAGGCCCACTCCAGTATATCCTTCAAATTATGGTGATATGATGGAATTAGAGGCTCAAGAATTCACCGTGGGCGTGCCAGGAAACCCTCGCGTACCACCTGGCATGCTCGCGCCAGGCGAGTACGGACCGCACGCGATACTGCAGACTCTCATGCAGATGCACGCTGTACTGGTCGTAGCATATCCCGAGAGTCAAGAGAGTGTCGAGAGTGGCCACGTGCTACAAGACACCGATGCCTGTGACGACTCGGACTTATTGTTGGCGGCCCTTACTCTCATCGACAGCGTGCGCCCTGAGGACGTGCAGCGACATGTATGGTACTCGAGAGGGCGATGGCGCCAAGCCCTTGAGAGGGCTATCACCATGCGTGGACAGGCGCTTCCTCCGCCGGGATGGGGTCTCCAGGCGGTGGGATTACAGCCCAACCATGCGGCCATGCGAAATATTTTCGGGCAGCCCTCATATGACTATGATCAGCTTGAGGCGCACGCCGTGCTCGGTAACGAGCCTGAGCCGACTACCGTACCGCCGACTCCGGGACAGCCAAGCGATGCTCATGCGCCTGTGCAGCAGGGAGACCTGCCCGTCCGGGCTGGGCCAATGACCATTGTCATTGGCAACCCTATGTTCGAAGCTGACGAAGTCAATGGCGAAGACGAGGAGGTGGACTTCGACCCAGATAGTCCTGACGCACCACCACCCGCACAAGAACCAATTGTGCCAGACTCCAGTCAGCAGGGAAACCTGCCTGCGCAAGATGTGCTGCCTGAGGCCTCGCAGGAACCCCCGCGGGTTCCTATTCAGGCTACGTCGGCGGCATCATCTGACGAAGATGCCAGGGGGTCTCGTTCGCATCCACGCATTAGGGGCGACCCTCACCCTCAAGCACGGCTCCCACGTGAATGGAGGCAAGCAGCCCCGTCCGAACATGCCTCGCGACGAGGGGGCCAACTTCTCGCCTATAACGACCCTAGGCGCCAAACGGGTGAGCACTCTGCCTTTGGACAGGGCAACCCAGCCTACAGGGGCGCCCAAGGCGGGCCCATACGGGGCGGATATCAGCTCGCGACGAAAATCCGACGCGGTGAGATGGAGGTAGCGCGGAGACAGCTGAGAGCCATCATTGAGGAGCGCCGCCGCTACAGGCCAAACGCGGTCTGCGGTCCTTGCTCACAGGGCTTCCAGGAACACAGGCCTGGTTGCCCCGTAGGCCTCAATGACGCTTTAAGCCCGAACAGAGGCCGCACTCCTGCAAAAGAAGGTCATCCACCATTGGTTCCTATGACCCAAGAAGAGATCGACGAGGTCAACCGTCGTCTCGGAACCACGGCTCACAGGAGCTCTACGGCCGGGGAGGTCCAACCTCCGCGGGGACTTGCGCCTATGACCCAGGAAGAGAAAGAGGCGCTCAATCGCCTTCCTGGAATGCGGGGAAACCCGCCTGGCGTCTCCAGTCAGGCCCAACAGCGCGAGATGACGGATGACGATGAGCATGAGGTTCAGCGAGCCGCAGCAGAAACGGAGCGCAAGCGAGCGGCAGAAGAACGCGCCCGCGAGGCAACTCGCCGAATGCTGCTGGAGTCACAAGGGGAAGCAAGGAAGCCCCCACTCGAACCGAAGGCCAAAAGCGAAACGCGTCCACCTAGGACGCCTTCGGGGGAAAGACAGAAAGTGTCGACCCGCTCAGAGGAGCTCGGGTTCGATGTGCAGATGGGGAGGCGCCTTCCTAAAGTGCCGAAGTCACCGACTCGAGCGACTCCTGCGCAGAGACCCGACCCCGGGCAACAACCCCAGGACTCCTTGGAGATCCGCAGACGACAGCCTAGCCGTGGCGGCTCTATCGCCGGCAAGGCCAAGGCATTCGAGCGTGCAGGGTCGACTCTTACGCCGGCCTCGCCTGCGGCGGCGCGCTCCAAGAAGTCTGAGGAAGGTGCCGTGTCTAGGGGCACCTGGGTGCCTAAGATCAGGAGCAGCGCCAGCCGAGAGACACCGCGGGGAAACCCGCCAGGCGCTGCAGCCGCAGCATCCTCAGGAGCCACAGCCTCATCGGCGACAGAGGCTCCTTTGCGGGGAAACCCGCCAGAGGACAAGCTGCACCAATCAGGTGATACCTCCTTTACTAGCGGGAGTCAGGCGCTAATCAGCGATCGACGTGCTCTACGGAATCTTCCACCGATACGTTCGGTTGATGAGGCATTCATGGAGAGCTGCAGGCATAAATATATTATTCCGAATCGTACTGATAAGCTCAAGCAGCTTAGTAAATGCCTCAGCAGGATCTGCAGACACGCGCCTGACAAACCACACAATCCAGTGTGGAGCCTTGAGACGTTCGACGATATGATGGATGGATCAATCTCCATGAGCTCGTGCACGAGTTTCCGCGGCAAGACGGGCGTACGAGACAGGGCGGGCACAACAAGAGAATGGATGAGGCCGAGATCATCGCCGAGACCTTCTACTAAAGAGCGGTTGACCAGATGGCTGCCTTAATGAAGGCGATCGCCCACGTCCGCGAGGCGGACGGTGAGGAGAAGCAGCGTCTGCAGTTCAAGGTCCTGGTGCGAGATTCTGGCACGGCCGATCTGTTCATCCGTGCCTCGCAAGGACGCTCGTGGACGCTCAAGGCTCCTTGGTCGTTGTACAAGTACACTGTACTGCGCGACAATCCTGCCGGGAGACCGGCCCCATGCCCCGCGGTTGCCGGGGCACGGCGCGCGGTGGGCAGCCTTCGAGGGCATCATGTGGCATGGCCTTTCTTGTCGCAAAGAACACAAGTCCAAGAAGAAAGGGACTGGCCGATCACGCATCCACTTTGTTCCGACGCTTCGTCGTCGTGACGTGCAGAGTGGGTGGGGCCCCGACTTCGAGATCGTCATCTTTGTGGACTGGCACTCGGCCCTGAAGGACGGGATCGACTTTTGCTGGTCCGACAATGGGGTTCTCCTATCAGAAGGAAAAAAACTGCATTATTGAGTTGTATTACATTACATACGTGGAGGAATTCTCCACAGGAAAGCAATGGCGGAATCCAGAATACATGGGTAGTCGCCGTGCACGCTGTTCCACTGCCATAATGACGGCACCGAACAGGTGGAAAACGGTGGGCAGTGCTAGTATTATGCACAGATGGTCTCTTGACCGAGATGCTAATGAGCCTCATGCGGTTTATGGTCAAAGAGAGGTAGGGGACCATTACAGCCCAACAATGCTGGGAAACCAGCCCGAACTCCACACTATCCTCATGATCAACGAGAGCGAGGCGGGAAGCGCGGCTCCAAGCCGTGCTCCAAGCCAAGGGCCTAGTGCCATATCTTGGCAGGTCCTCAGCACCTCGGATCTGGATCAGATCGCGGCTGCTCTAAATCCTGAGCAGGTGGAACAGCTAGCGGACAGACTGTGCCAGCAAGATCCCCGGGCCGCAGGTCAGGGAGCTATGCTCGCCATGGTGACCGCAACCGCCAGGCCGTGCAGGCGTTAATGGACTCAGGAACGACATGCCCGAACCGCAGGGAGACCCGCAAACTTTCGGCCGCATCTTCGGAGAGTCTGCTCGATTCGAGCAGATGCCAGCCCCTCGCATAGCATGCGCACACCGAGGGGCATGGCCCCAGTGGCGACACCGCCAGCGCAGTCTCCGTTTGGGACTCCTGGTCGATCTGCCATGAATGGCGCTCTCATGGAGCGGATTTGCCGCGTCCAGTGCTGAGCATGGCACAGCTCTTTTGAGCATGGTGCCACCGGGCACGCCGACGAGTCTGCAGGGGAACCTGCCTGGCACTCCAGTACACCGCCGACCTTTAGCTGGCCAACACACTGCTACTGGAGTGCCCGATGATTACCGCGCAAGGGCGGCAGCTGCGGTACAACAGGTGCAGTGTCACAACCTGCCCCACCCGAGCGGTCAGAGGTGGAGGCCAGCCTGGTCTTGGGAGCCAGAGGGTCCGAATCCGCTTGGCCCTGCTCGGCAACGAGCCTTTATCCCGGCCTTCAATGCTCATCCGAGCATGGCTCAGGGCCAGAGGCCAGCACCAGCTCCAATGGATCCGCCTCTGTACCCAGACGGGTCTAGAGTCCCGAACAGATTTGTTCGCGAGACTGCGGATCAGTTTCATAGCCTCACGAATGTGCGCTGCAGTGATCAGTCCATGTGCCCGCACATGGCTTTCATGCCTGCACCGACGACGCCAGAGGTGGCCGTCCTGTCTACTGCCCATTCGATATCATCAGGCAGTAGGGGAGTGCCAGACTACATCAGGCAGACGTACCACATTCAACAGGCGTGTTTTAGGCGCAGGCCGGCGGTGCAGAGCGCACGTGACCTATCACGCGCAGCCGCACTCGAAGTCGCGAGGAACAGAGGCTCACCCATGCGAGGAAACTCGCCAGCCGTGTCGCCCGCAGCCTCCGCAGCGGCAGCTCCTCCAGCAGTGGTTGCCGTAGCGCCGGAGGTACTGGCCCCCGCAGGAGATCCTCCAGCTTCTTTCCTGGGCTCCGAAACAGTCGTGGAGCGGCAGCGGCGGGTGTGCCCTAGGGCGGCAGACGTGGAAATCTATACTGGGATGGAAGACACCTGCGCGGTATGCCTCGGGGAGTTTCTGCCGAGGGAGGGAATTTACCGCTTGAGGTGCAACCATCTGTTCCACGAGGAGTGCTGGAACTCGAACGTGGTGGGCCATGTTGCGAATCAGCGAGAAGGAGATCCTCAGCAACCAGTATGTGCCATCTGCCGAGCGCCAGGCGTCATAGCGTCATCGTTCCCATGGACCGGCTCCGTAACTCAGGCTCCCTTACAGGCAGCGAGGGAGCTGCGAGAGTTGAGGGGCATGGTGGAGGAATTGACAGCCAGCACGCTAGACAGGCAGACAGCACAGTCCCAGCAGCGGGGAAGCCCGCCGGAGGAGGTGAGGACGCCAATGGACACGGGATACTTCGACCAGCTTATCCCGATGACGGCGCCTCATCAGGGAAACCTGTCTAATACCCCACCTGTGCCGATTCTTTCGACTCATTACGAGCCTGCAGTCGGGCAGGTGGCTCCTCCGATGTCACCCCAGAGTGGTGGTGGGGCCGAGCTGCCACTGGACCCGGAACAGCTGCGAGAACTGCGTGTGCTCCACTTCCAGACCCAGATGGACAATGCACGCACCACGTTCATGCTGGACGCCGATAATCCTGAGAGCGAGTCGTTTGACCTCTCAGACTCTTCAGTGGCGACAGCGGCAACAGCAGTCAGGGCCGTCGAACCTTCAGCCACGAACACTGAGTTCGACGAGTGGTTGCAGTACAGGGATCACCTTACGAATGAGGGATTATAGGACATCGCCCTTCATTCGTACTTGACGCTGACGCGGCGCACTACCCGCGAACAGTACACGAGCATACGCGATGAGCATGCCAACAGGCGGGAGGAACAGGGCGCTCAAGCCCAGGACGTGTCGTACTTCCAGTACATCGACCTGGCACGTATGGCCGCAGGAAGGCCAGGTGCCAGCACGACGCGGGGAGACCCGCCAAGAAGTACGACCGAGATGCGGGGAAACCCGCCAGACAGCCCAGCCGGCACGTCAGAGACAGTGCACGTCAAGCAGCCGAGTAAGACGTTTCTTGAGGATGGTGGAAATTCAATCCTCATAGACGCGGGCTCGAAGATCAACATAATGGGAGAAAATACGAGCCGCAAGTTCGTCCAGGCTGCTGAGGCACATAATCGTTTTTGTACGTTTGAACCTCGTTCTCGATTGATTATCAACGGGGTAGGCGAGGGGTCGGCCCCAGCTGATACCGCGGGCACCTTCAGCATTGCCTGCGAGTACCAGGGCTCGACCCAGCTCGACTCGTACAAGACTAATATTGTGTCAGGCTGCGGCAAGGATTTGCCAGCTATCCTGGGCCTCGGTAGTATGCAGGACAAGCGCGCTATTATTGTGCTCGAACCGGGCCAGGAGAAGCTGATATTCCTTTGGAAGGGACAGGTCAAGATGGAACTCCCCGAGGGCTCCAAGATCATGCCGACAACGAAGCTGCCATCAGGACGTCTGTCAATCAGGTGTGATCGATTTGGAGCCGCGGGGCAACCCGCCTCGAGTACAAGTACAACCTCGTTCCAGACGGTGCGGACAGGCGAGCCATCCCCCGCGCAAGAGCGCCAACAACTGCAGGGAAACCTGCCTCAAGGGTTGCTCGCGATACTCGCCAAGGCGACGATCTGGAGACGTTCGATTGCTTCGTAGCCAGGACGCTGGCCCAGCATGGCGGACTTGTACCCATGGATGCTGTGCGGTCACGCCGGAAGATAGTAATTGGATACACGAGCCATGAGCTGCAGACGGTCAACGACGCAAGGTCGAAAGGCCTATTGGAGCAGCTGATGGATAATCCATCCATCTGGCCACGCTTGCGGAGCAAACCGCCTCTGAGGCTACCGCGCGCTTCAGTGCAGAGCTCCAGCATTTGAGGGAAGCTCAGATGATGGCAGATGTTGCAGGCGCATCTTCTTTATCTTGAAGATGGCAGGGCGCCGCTGCCCCCTCGTCGCCGTGCCTGATAGCCGAGAGGCCGGGGGGTAACAAGGAAAGCGGGGCAACCTCCCATAGTACAAGAGCTTTCGTTATCGAAGATACGAGAGGGGCTTGCGCTGACCTCCGCGCCCGAGGATACACCTGTGATCGTATTTCCCACAGTGAGCTTATGACAGCTGTGGGCACAGAGTATCTGTTTGCGGTGATCAGTGGGGACTATGCTCTAATATGGGTTAGTACCCCGGGTGACTGGTACGCACGAACTCCAGGTAAAAGAATAGCCCCACACTGGTCGCGCATTCAGAACCTTCTGACGAAAGCCAAGAAGCTCCGCATGAAAATTATAGTGTTTGGCCCCCCAGGATACGTTTGGAAGTTATTTCCAATTCGTGATACTCTGGAAGATCTTAAGTAAACGGTAGTACGGATGCGGTTATGTCAATTCGGTATTCGGTTTAATATGCAAGACAATACACCGAGTGGCACCTATATGCAGGTAGCCACATCGATACCGATCAGCTCTAAGTCGTGGGCATGTACGTGCAAACTGGCGATGCCACAACACGTCTTGGATTGGTACGGCCAGACGGTACGACATGCTGAATGGAGAGCCCAGACGCGCATCACATTTATCCGTCACCTCAACGATAGAATCCTGGGAAGCAACACTACGCACGGAAACGTGCCTGTATACTTGAATACTTACACACGTACGGGTCACAACATACATCAGTATGTGACGACCAACAAAGGAGGACCGTAATGGTCTGATGTCATCCGACGTGTAGCGATCAACCCGGATACCAGCGCGATTATTCAGGATATCGCAGTAGCCGATCAACCAACGGGATATAATTGGCATGCACCACTACCTACAGGGGTTGCCAACATCAGTACACGGATGTACTGGCAGCCCGAGGAACCGGTCATGCTCGGAAACGAGCCTACTCAATCACCGCAGAAACCCAGACGCGTCATCATTGATGACTGTCCTTCTCCCTTCCCGACTCTGGCGATTGATGCAGGTACCCGCTCATCAACGACGATGGGCGCACAGACCGGTGAACAGGACGAGCAAGTCTCACCTACGGAGTCGCGTATCACACAGAAGGAAAGGCTCAAAGCCGAAAAGGAGGCAGGCATCAAGCCTCGCCGCATCAAAAAGCACGTTGAAGATGGAAACGATGATTGCGGTGGCGACTTGTCAGGACTCGGACAGGATCTTATGGCGACCTGGAGCACTGACGTCCCTGTCGAACTGATTAGCTCAGACGAGGAAGAGGACCTGTTCCTTGCCCTCCCCACATCTATGCCCGACACACACGCGGACATATATAGCATAGTGGCCACTCTATGCTATGGTCACAACAATTGCGTGGATATGTTTGAGCTTTGTGGAGGTGAGGGTGGCATTTCAGAGCTTGCCTTCTCGGGGGGTCTCTCCTCAGGAGGCAACTTAGACAAGACCACGTGTGTCGACCTGGGAGATCCTTCGGTGCAGCGAGCTGCAGACCATTACTTCGCAGTATGCTACGTACGAGTAGCCATGCTACAGCCCAACTGCCGCACCACAGGACCACCATCCTACTACAACTACAAAGCCAACTATAACACTTGGGAACAGCATCATACATAAGATTTGCCACACATAACTTACTGTGGTCAAACAGCTGTTACTCAAGATAATGCACGGAGGTGGTTTATACGCGAACAACCCGCAGGAACATGGGTGGATGATATTCCCCCATGAAAAGAACTTGCCGACCGATCGCATATCACGGCCGTGCGCATCGACCAATGTGCGACGGGATTTAAAGATACGGTTGATGACTATATCAAGAAGCCGACAAATAGCACCAGCAACGACGAGGCAATTCTTAAACCCTCTGAGCGACTCAAGTGCAACGGTCAGCATGTGCATGCACAACCGTGCAACAGGGAGCTTTCTCTGGCACAATACACTCGACGACTGCAGTCTGCCTTTGTGGAAGCCGTCTATCTGGCGAAAGCCATAGACAACACGCGCGGAGACGCGCCTACACGAACTTCGCATGCTTATCCTGCTGACCTCCCTGACCAAGCTGAACCAGGAGAGGGTATGAGACGCATCGGCGATCGTATCATCCCAAAAGTGGCTACATGCCCAGCATGCATCGACAATGTCCGAAAGGACAGTCCCAGCCACAACAGAGATCCTACACTATAAGTATCATGACTCTATCTCTGTATACTGGCCATGCCCTGCATGCCAAAGGGATCCTACGAGAAGCAAGGGCGTTAAGAACCACCTCGACACTGGGCCCGGCAAGTGCCGCTTTGCCGAGCCGTTCAAACTCCCAGATGATCACGATCCCGAGGGCCGCAATGTGCCAGCTTGGTGGAAGCCCTTGCCCAAGCCTGGGGAGGGCCATGCTTCGGCTTCGGGCGGCCGCCAGGGCGCTCACGCTAGGCCACCACGACCGCGAGCCTTTGGGAACACTGATCCTAGATCTGGCGCCAGCAGTTACGACATACTGCGAGACGCGCCTGAGCGTAGAAACACGCCCTCCGCGTCTTCGGGCGAGCCGCCGCAAGTAGCGGCCCGCCGTGGTCGCCTACAAGGCGTACCTCCACCACCAGATGCAGTTGATGAAGGAGACCGACTGCGGAGAGCTACGAAGAACCCTCTTGCCTCATCCGGCTCGAGGGCCGCACGACTGCCCGACTGGGCGAGAACATCCAACACAGTCTGCAAAACCTCCGTAGTCACGAACCTCACGTAGTCAAAAAGGAACTCCGCAAACTGCATTTACGGTGGTATCATGCAAAGGAGCCCAAGATGAGGCTGATCCTAGATAAAGTGGGACTGGACAACGTTCGATTAAATATGATTAAAAAACGAAATTTGCGACACATGTCGGGAATGTAGAGCATGGGAATGTCGAGGTAATTCTACGCTACATTCCGTAAGCCTTCCTGGAAACTTGCTTGACGAAGGCGAAGTAGATCTCATGTTCTACAAGAAACGGACCATATTTCACATTATGGACCGATGCATCCGCCTGTCAGCAGGCCAAGAAATTCCTGATGGAGAACGTGCCACTATATTCGACGCTTACCACTACTGCTGGATCGCCTATCATGGACCCTTCAAAGTCTTGTATTCAGATGGAGAAGGTGCCCTCAATAATGAAATTGCCAAGGCCATTATGGCGAACAAAGGTACGACACTTCTTATCCGAGCGCCTGGCCAGCACGCGACCTCGATCGAGTCACGCAGCGGCATTCTTAGGGGCGCTCTCCATTTGATTTACTGGGAGCTGAACAGACACAACATCCCCAGTTTATTTACTACTACAGTATTGGCTGAAGGCATCTTCGTCACCAACGCTTACACGTTTTACAACAGAGTGCCGCCTTACCAAGCACACTATGGGCGTCAGCCCTCTTTTCTTCCTGACCTCGACACCCTTGACTTCCCTACGGGGCCCGAGACGTCAGGCCACGAACGCGAACGCCGCGTGAGGGAAGTTATCCTGGAAGCAATAACTCAAGCCACGGCGGTAGCTAAGACGAATCGCGCTCTCAGGGCTAAGACGGCCCCAGATGGTGCTCGCCTATGCTCAGCTGGGGATTTGGTCGATTATCACCGACCTACAGCCACTAAGGACGACCATGGAGGCTGGAACGGCCCGTTCCCCGTGATTCGTAACGTGCCCGAGCGAGGACGCGTCGTCGTCAAGGCAGGATCGCGTGAAGTAATTGTAATGTACCCTGATGCTCGCCACACGCTATACATTGAATGCCTTCTCACCAGGGAACTTGGCATGGACAACGTGGCCATGCAAACTGTCCTTACTTATGTGGCACACCTTGGTGCAGGGAAACCTGCCGAAGTCTTTGGCTATATTCCAGACTGCAAGGGGAACCTCAATCTTTCCGACGGCAGCAAGTTTCATCCGCGCGTACACCTTGCATTGCAGTATCTCGTGCGAAGCTATTTCCGAGTTTCACGTGTAGTGGCCGTGAGACTGGCCAAGAGCGTGTCCAATCTACCTGCAGTAAAGTACGCCACCGGGTCCACACTGATCCACTACGACAACGATGTTAACCCAGCCTTCCACTATTATGTGCGTGTAGGCACCGGCCTGAACATCTCTCAAATCACTGGTAGCATTCACTCCAGACTCATCCCGTGCCTGACGTCACAAGTTCCTTCCCTAGGATTTCATGACGACCTTGCCAAGTATCAGCACTTGGGTACAGTGTCTGGAGAACGCGACCAGCCTGGAGACAGGCCTCCTCCAGACACCCCAGGCGTCTCATCACTAAGTGAAGGTCGCCTGTCTACAATCTACGAAGAAAGCGAGGAACATGACATCGAGGCTATCTTGATGGAGGAGTGGTACGATGAGCTACGTATGGACCTTCATCCCAAAACGGTTATTGACGACTATCTCTACTGCGTCCCAACAACCATGCTGCCCGACCAATGTGTTTTGGTCTCAGCATCTGTGGACGAGGAAGATACCGTTGTGTCGGAGATGTTCGGAGACGAGCCTGAACCACGAGAGCCCTGTCTTGTCTCTTTATGCTCGACTACCCCTGAGGAGGGCTATTCTCTTGACAGTGATGAATATGGTCCCTATTTTGAGTTATGTTTCACGCCAGAAATGTCAAAGGCAGTGTTGGAGCACGCTTAACTTGCACAGCTTGAAACAGACATGGTCGCAACGATGAGAGTATATGTATCAACGGCTGCTCAACGTGCTGTGGTAGTCAAGGAAGACGACTTACTCACCAAATCCGATATAGCAGCACATCCTAAAGAGGTCAGTGAAGCCTTGCACACCAAACTCAAGATCTGGCTTGACAACCGATGCTTTGAGATGTATGGCCTAGCAAAAGCTTCCAACATCTTGACAGTCAGATACGTATACAAGTGGAAGTTTGTTAAAGTAGGCACCGATACTGTTGAAACCATCCGCCTTAGACTTGTCCTCCGCGGATTCATGGACACGGAGGCTTTCGATGTAGAGACCTTCTCAGGAACTGCCCGCAGACAGTCCCAGAGGCTTCTGGCAAGTGAGGCGGCATGTCATCCAGAATGGATCTTAGCAGCCATGGACATCGACACAGCGTTCCTCAAAGGACTGACACATGAGGAACCTGCTCATGCCACCGGCGAGGAAACTCGCATGGTCTGCTTCACCCTTCCACCAGGAAGTGCCCAGGTGCTTCGTGCACTACCAGGCTTCTCTTCTCACGATGAAAGCCGACACTGCCTCAGGTGTCGCAAGCCAGGAACGGGTACAAAGGACGCCCCAAGAGCGTTCTCTCTCAAGTTTCGTACGACTACATGAGCTGCAGGCCTCACGCCGACAAGCTACGATCCTGAGTTTGAATTCAGTCAGGATCTGTCAACGGCCAAACATGTCGAAGACGTCAATATGACAGGCCTAGAGGAAAACGTAGATGACTACGTTCAGTGCGTCGAACAGGTGTTTGGTAAATGCAAGCTCAACAAACATTCTTACACGAACAGTGCCGCTCGCTACACGAAGAATGAACAAGGGGATGTGATAATGGACCAGGACGGGTAAATTAAACAACTACGTCCTATCACACGCCCTGAGCGTACGGGAGCAGCGGCAGACGCCAAAGCTACCAAACTCATCACCGATATGTTCGTTAGCCTGCGAGGAGCTCTCGCCTATGCCCTCCTTACTCCAGTCTGGCTTATGGTGTATGTGGTCTTTCTCCAGAAGATCCAAGAGCCCACCAACTTACAAGTCAGACGACTGAATGCTGTGACGCGAAAGCTGATCAGCATCCCGAAACGCATCACCTTCCCTCTGATGAAACCGACGAATGAAGTTGACATGCGCAGTGATTCGGAGTATCGGAAACTCACCGGGGAGGAGGACGATGAAACCAAGGGCTACGGCATTCGTGGGGCTAACGTATTCCGGCGAGGAAACTCGCCTCAAGGCAAATCCGTCGTTCACCTTTGCGACGGACTATGCAAGTCACACCGGCTGCAGGTGAGGTCCAGCTATGCCGCTGAGGCACTTGCAGCTGCACATATTCTTGATGAGTGTTATCCCGCGCTCACCACTCTCCACGAGCTCAAGGCCTGAGCACTTACTCCACGACAACTACAAGATATGCGTTAAGTTGGAGGCCTAGCTGTCAAAGTACCCCTTACTATAGACGCTGAGTCTGTATACAAATCGTTATCCAGCAAATACCTTAAGTTACTGACGGACCGTACTTTGCTGGGCCATATTAGCTGGATGCGTGAGCTCATGGATATAGGTACCGTGCATAACGTACAGTGGTGTGACACTAGAGACATGACCGCAGATGGGCATACAAAGGGGAGTATCGATTGGGAGCTGCTCTTGGAAGTGATGTCAGGCACTCAGTCATTTAAGTATGACGTGAAGCAGTTTGTTCCCTTTCGGGGCCCCGAGGACAACAACAAACCTAAGCCGAATCAGTTTTAGTCTGTCCTTGTTGCCCCCGCGGTCCAGTTTGCCAGCACGGGCGCCTAACACAGAGGCGCCCTCTTATCTGCTCGGAAACGAGCCGTATGTGTCACGCTTGGCAACGAGCCTGTTCAGATTGGTTCAGGCTCTTTGCCTCGATACCTTTTTGCCTGGAGGGGAATAGCCTGGTTGGCTTACCTCTAGCCAGGCCGATAGCCCTTGTATATCCAAGGGGATATCCTGTGTGTGCGTGGAAAAGTTTTGCGAGGGAGCTCGCTGGCGAATGATCTCGCCCTTCAGTCTGGTGGTAGACCAGACTGCGAGTACTGTTTTCTTGCAAACAGTTGCGCGCGCGGCCTTTCTAGAGCCTAGCGGCTGCGCGGCTTTACTCTCCGTCTCCGCCCCTCCCGGCTTAAAGGGTAGTTCTTTGGGAAATATTATAGAGGATCGGGGGTATAGCCTGCGCGCCGCTGTCTTGGCTCAAAGCACGCGCTCCCTATTTGCCCGGATATTTACCTTAGTGTTCGCTACGTGCTGGAAAAATCATTACATCGGTTCTATCCCATCCCATCCATCCACTCCCCATATCGTATTCCTTCGACGTGGAATTTCATGCTATATGACCTGCCCGAGTCATTTCATATTAAGAAGAGGAGGAGGGGGAGGAGGAGGAATAACGAGCAGGAGGATGAGGATGAACAGGAGGAGGAGGAGGAGGAGGAGGAGGAGGAGGAGGAGGAGGAGGAGGAGGCCTCTTGGGCGCCTCTTGGGGCACTTTTGTGGCCTCTTGGGAGCTTCCTGGGGGCCTCTTGGACGGTGTTTGGGGGTCTTTGGGGGCTTCTTGGAGGCCCCTTTGGTTGTCTTAGGGCGTTCCTGGCTTGTCTGACGCTGCGAGAAGCCGTCGTGGGGGCCTATCTGGGTCGTCTTGGGGCCTTCGTGGGGCATACCAGGGGTTCTTAGAGGTCATTTTGGGCGTCCTGGAGGCCTCTTGGGCCGTTTTGGGGCCCTCTTGGGGCCGTCCTGGTGGCCTCCTGGGCTGTCATTTGGCCATATTGGAGGCCTCTTGGGCGATCTTGGGGGCCTCTTGCGCCGTCTTGAGCCGTCGGAATGCCGAGAAGAAACACATGCAACAATCCTTCAACAACCTAAGGACCATCAGTGATGTTGGCCTCTTCGTGTCCTCCTGGAAGACCTCCTGGACGCCTTTTGGGCCGTCTTGGAGACCTCTTGGGGGCCCCTTGGGCTGTTTTGGGCCATCTTGAGGCCATTTTCGGCCATCTTGGGCCGCCTTGGAGGCATCGTGGGGCCACCTTAGCCGTCTTGGAGACCATGTTGGCCGTCTTGGACGCCTCTTGGGCTCTCTTTGGGCCGTCTTGGTGGTCTTTTGGGCCGTCATGGGGCCATCTTGGAGGTCTCTTGGGCGATCTTGGGGGCATCTTGGGCCTTCTCGAGCCGTCGGAATGCCGAAAATGAGCAACCGCAAACATCCTTCAACAACCCAAGGAACATCAATGCTTTTGGCCTCGCCGGGCCCTCCTTGAGGACCTCTTGGAGGCCGTTTGGGCTGTCTTGGAGGCCTCTTGTGGGCCTCTTGGGCCGTCTTGGGCCATTTGGAGGCCATCTCAGGCCGTCTTGGGTGCATCCTGGGCCGTGTTGGAGGCATCTTGGGGTCATCTTAGCCGTCTTGGAGGCCATCTTGGGCATTCTTGGAGGCCTCTCGGACGGTCTTGGGGCCCTCTTGGGGGCATCTTGGGAGCCTCGTGGGCCATCTTTCCTGGGGGCCTCCTGGGCCGTCTTGGGCCGTCGTAGCGCCGAGCAGGCGCAAATACCCACATCCTTCAAACACCAGCGATACCCAAGGTTGCGGATCGAAGGCGCCTACGGCGAATCACCGCCGTCCCCTGCCCCTTTGGAAACGCCTCTGTGGCCGACAGCTGGGCCAGAGCTTGGCCAAGCTATCGTGCCAGTTGTTCCCCGAGTCGGTTTGGAAAGACTTCGGGGAACGCATAGGGGAGCAAGAAGAGGAGGAGGGGGAGGATGAGGAACAACGAGGAGGAGGAGGAGGAGGCGGGGGAGGAGGAGGCCTCTTGGGCGCCTCTTGGGGCATTACTGGGGCCTCCTGGAAGCTTCCTGGGGGCCTCTTGGAGGATTTTTGGGGGTCTTTGGTGGCTTCTTGGAGGCCCCTTTGGTTGTCTTAGGGCGTTCCTGGCTTGTCTGACGCTGCGAGAAGCCGTCGTGGGGGCCTGTCTGGATCGTCTTGGGACCCTCTTGGGTCATATCAGGGATCCTCTGAGGTCATTTTGGGCGTCTTGGAGGCCCCTTGGGCCAGTTTGGGGCCCTCTTGGGGTCGTCCTGGGGGCCTTCTAGGCCGTCATGGGGCCATCTTGGGGGCCTCTTGGGCGATCTTGGGGGCCTCTTGGGCCGTCGATAGCCGTCGGAATTCAGAGACGAAGCACATCCCAATGATTTGACCCTCTTCGGGCCCTCCTGGATGACCTCTTGGAGGCCTCTTGGGCCCTCTTGTAGGCCTCTTGGGGGCCTCTTGGGCCGTCTTAGGCCATCTGGAGGCCATCTCAGGCCGTCTTGGGTGTAGTTCTTTTTTGGAGACAGGATTAAAACCCAAACCGAGAGAATTCAGCACGCCAGGAACCCCTGCGATGAATCGACAAGGAGGCGGCGGATCGAAGACGCCTACGACGAATCACCGCCGCCCCCTGTCTTTTTGGAAGCTCCTATGTGGCCGAAGGTTGTGGCCAGAGGCCTGCCAAGCTATCGTGCCAGTTGTTCCCCGAGTCGGTTTGGAAAGACTTCGGGGAACACGTGGGCATCTTGAAGGTCATCTTGGCCGTCTGGAGGCCATTCTGACCCTTTCGGGCCTTCTTGGAGGGCGTCTTGGAGGGCTCTTGGGCTGTCTTGGAGGCTATCTTGAGCGTCTTGGGGCCCTCTTGGGCCGTCTTGGGGGCCTCTTGGGGCCGTGTCTTGGGCCTCTTGGGCGATCTTTGTGGGCATTTGGGCCGTCTCGGGCCGTGGGAAGGCAGACAAAAAGCAAATGCTACACTCCTTTACAAACCTATGGACAATTAAGGATGTTGGCCTTTTCGGGCCTTCCTGGAGGCCCTCTTGGAGGCCTCTTGGGCCGTCTTGGGCCATCTTAGGGCCATGTTCGGCCGTCTTGGTGGGCTCCTGGTCCGTCTGACGCCGTCGGACGCCGTTTGGGGTGCCTCTATGGGCCGACTCTGGGCCCTCTTGGAATACTCCAGGGCCGTCTTGGAGGCCATCTTGGGCGCCTTAAAGGCTTCCTGTGCCGTCTTGGGGGCCTCTTGGGGCCTTCTTGGGGCCTTCTTGGGCCGTTCTGGGGCCATCTTGGAGGCCTCTTGATCGATCGTTGGGCGATCTTTGGGGGCTCTTGGGCTGTCTCGGGCCGTCGGAATGCTGAAAAGAAGCAAATGCCAACATCCGTCAAATACTTTAGGAACATCAATGTTGTTGGCATCTTCTGGCCTTCCTGTCTGCCTTCTTGGGGGCCTCTTGGGCCGTCTTGGGCCAGCTTTGAGCCAACT
>CAUYUJ010011669.1:1245408-1254668 GCA_963575745.1 Prorocentrum cordatum | reverse complement strand
TTTTTTTTGCAATCCTTCGACATAGCATGATTGTCGAATTCCTTCCTCGCTCAGGCGGGGCCGAGACCTCGGCGGGCCCCACCCAGGCACGGGGCGCCTGGCCAGCGCCGGCGAGAGGCGCTCGCGGGCGGGCCCTCTTGGCGGAGCCTCGGGGGGGCGGGCCCGCCCAAGAGTGCGGGGCGCCCACGCGCGCCGACGAGCGACGAGCGGGCGTGGAGGTGGGAGATTTTTGGCGGGCCCTCCCGGCTACCGAGTATAGGGGAAGTTAGACCTGCTGCTGCTGCTGCTGCTGCTGCGGATGCTGCTGCTGCCGATGATGTGGTTGTTCATGATGGTGATGATGCTGATGCTCATGATGCTCATGATGCTCCTGATGCTCATGATGCTCATGATGCTCATGATGCTCATGATGCTCATGATGCTGATGCTGCTGCTGAGGATGATGGTGGTGGTGGTGATGGTGGTGATGATGGTGATGATGATGATGATTAGGAGGAGGAGGCTGAGGAGGAGGAGGAGGCTGAGGAGGAGGATCAGGAGGAAGAGGAGGAGGACGACGAGGAGCAGGCGGAGGAGTAAAAGGAAGAGGAGGATGAGGGGAATGAGGTTGTGGGTAATGATGAGAAGGAGGGCTTGCGATTGCCTGGCAGGTGCTATAGAGACGACCTGATTTGGATTTGACCGCCGACCCACATTTGATCTCCAGGATGACTCAAGGCACACCGCGACCCGAGACCCAATCGCAGCGTTGAGAGAGTACGTGCCATTGACCTGGCCTGGATTTTGCTCACCGTTTTTTGCTGAACGTGCTGGATGCACTTCTTCCCAACGGAGGCAATCAACCGTAGCCACCCCGAAATTGCGCTCGACCCCGACGCCCTCCCTCTCAACCCTCCTCCTCTTGCGACGGAGAAAAGGAGAGAGAGAGAGAGAGAGAGAGATGGAGAGAGAGGAGAGAGAGAGAGAGAGACAGAAAGAGTGAGATAGAGAGAGAGAGAGAGGAGAGAGAGAAGAGAAGAGAGAGACATGACCAAATGGATCGGAGTAATGCGAGCAAGCAGTGGAGCAGGAAAGGTCGGAAGTGTACATGTGCCAGGGCCGATGGTGCCTGCACCAGCGGCGATCCACTTCAGTGCGTGCGAGACTGATAGAGTCTTGCGCGTGGTCCCGATCGAGCGCAACTCCTCATCTTCCAAAGGATGGGACTGGCCACGCTGCAGATCATGGCAGGGGCGCCGATCGCACCGGCCCCGTTGCCCGCGCTGGCACCGCAGCTGGGCGCGCCCGTGCCGGCCTCACGCACAGAGAGCACCGTGAGGCTGAGTGGCCTGCGCACCTGCTCGCCGTCTCACCAGATCCGGCCGAAGGCAGCCCCGTCCCGAGAGGCCGCCCTGCGTGCACCGATCGAGCGTGGCTTGGTGGCACCTGCCATCGGCCGCGCGTACAGTAGGGGTCTTGAAGAAGGAACCCTCTTCGTTGGGGAGGGGCTCCGTGTTCCTTAAATGTTTCACAGTCTGCCTCAGGTTTTCCTTATGTTTTCGATCGGAAATCGAAGTTTAACTTCTGGAAAAAAGGGGCCTCGTTCCTTATTATTTAGGGTTCCTTAGGCCAAGGCCCCGCGCGTAGGCGACCAAGGCCGGCCGGGCTGCAGGCCAAGGCCTCCTCCGGCACATCGCCGGTGCACCTCGACCGCGCCTCGCCCGCCCGCAGGTCCCCTCTCCGCCGACTCCGCGGCCGTCCCTACGCCTCCCTACTCAGGAGGGAAAGAAACACACAGACACTAATCGGCGATTCCCAAGAATATACAGAGAAAATATGGGAAGTGGGGGGAAGGCAAATACCCAGAAAATATAGGAAAATATGGGGAATATTTTTATCCGTGTGTCCCAGGCCCCCTTCACCTACGCCTCCACGGTGCTCGCCGCCTGGCCTCGGCCCTTCCGCGCTGAGCGATCGCCGGTGCCGCATCGCCGCAGCTGCTGTGCACACCTTGGCACCCACAGAGGCTGTGCCACACGCGATTGACCACATTTAACTGGCGAAGAACGGTATAAGGTAAAACAAATTTCGCCGTCGGGGGCGCCTGTCCCTGGGCGGCTGGAAAGTTTGTACCCCCTACGGTGCCACCGTAAGGGTATAACTTTTCCAGCCGCCCAGGGACAGGCGCCCCCGACAGCGAAAAGGTTTATTTTATACCGTTCTTCGCCCGTTAAACAGAGGCTGTGCCACACGCGATTGACCACATGAAGGGGCCTCAGTCCCCATCGGAGGATTCCGCGCAGTGTGTTCCTGGATTGCGGACAGGCTCCTCTCCGTTTCAGTCGGCGTCGAACAGCCGTTCCTCTGCCTTGGAGAGCTGGCTCTCGCAGCTGTGCCAGCCGAGGTGTTCGCCTCCACACCAGCTCAGCCGCTGAGAAGCTTCCGATCAGTGGTCGGCGTTAGGGGGCCACACATGGGAACCCTACCCCTACCCTCCACGACTTCTGAGCGGGAGGGTGGGGTTCACTCCGCTCGGGAGCTCCCGAACGAGGTGAACCCCATCCTCCCCCTCAGACATCGTGGGGGGTAGGGGTAGGGGTCGCTGCTGCTGGCTGCTGGCTGTTGCCTGCAGCGTTCCCGCGGCCCCGAACTCCTCGCGCTTCTCGTCCTCCACGTTAGCTTTCGGCAGGCTTCGGCAGGGCGATCGTGCTTGACCAGTCGTGGCCGCGGTACCCGCGCGCCCGCCCGCTCCGCCTCGGGCGTGCATGGATCGAGCGCAGCGCCAGGGCACAGCACCAGCTCCAGTGTCAGCGCAGAGCCCGCGGCTCGTCTTGGCTGTGGAGGCAAGCCGCTCTGGTTCATCTGCTGTGAAGCGTGCGCGCGCCGTGGAGGCTCGCTATTCGTGCATCCGGCACGCGCCTTGGAGAAGGGTGGCCCTGCTCGTGCGTCGGCAGCCTCGTGCCTCGGGCCCCCTCGCGCCTCCTCTCGAGGCGCAGTGTGCTGGCTCGGCCGGCAGGCCATCCGGCAGCGGCCAGGCATCAGGTTCTGCCAGGCAGAGGCCCGGGATGGGCTGCTCCCTGTCTCGCTGCCGACGGGTGCCCGCCGTGCCTCGTAGAGCCTCGTGGCCTCAACGTCTCACCGCAGTCTTCACGAGGGGAGTGGGCCGTCTCGGCCGCCAGGTCGCTTGTGGTGCTCCGTGGTTGGCCAGAGTTCAGGAGGGGAAAAAACACACAGACACAATTGATCCTCGATTCCCCAGAAAATATGGGAAAATATGGGCATTGGGGGGAAGACAAAAACCCAGAACATATGAAAAAATATAGGGGATATTTTTATTTGTGTGTATTTATTTGTGTGTCCTGGGGCCCCTTCAAGAGTGCCCGAGCCAATGCTTTCTTTTTTGTCGCTGTGCTGCCAGCCGCCTGCACGATGGAAGCAACGGCGCCCGGAGTTCTGTCTGACAGAAGGCGCCCGAGAGGTATCAGGAATTCTGCTCTTGCCTGCAGAGGGTCGCGCGACTTACCGCGAACACAGTTTGCTTGCCTGGGAAGGCAGCATGAGTGCACGGCGGCAGCTTCGCGTGCAGTGCTTACATATGTGCCGCTGTGGCCGCATTGCACTGTTGTGCAGCCGGCACCACGGACCCCGCGGCACGAATTCCTGTCGCACACCTAGAGGTTGGCACCAACACCAATATCGGCTATGTGCCTCCAACGAGGGAAGCTTACCTAGATCTCGGTGACGTTGGTGATATTCGGGCTTCCTAGATGGCCGGAAGATTGCCACCAACACCAACATCTAGGATCGTTTTCCAGGGTGGCAGCAACCCCTTGTGCTGGTGTTGGTGCCTATTTCCAAGCCTCCAGTTCCAGGCGCGCCGCTCGGAGAGAGGTGCCGCGTGCCGCGGAAGTCCTTCGGCACGCTCGGTGGCCGAGTGCGCTCGAGCTCGGCATTGATCGTCCCGCTGTTCTGCCAGTGTCGCGCCGAACGAAAGGGGGGATATGGAAAGGGGGGGGGGTACGAATCTGCTGCATGCAGCTGGTTTCGGCCCTACCGAGGGGCCCATTCCTCGATACATAGCCGCCTCCGGCGCCGGGAGGCGCCGGGAAAATCAGCTACGTGAGCTGATTCTCAAACCCCCCCTTTGCTGTCCCCCCCTTTCGCCCGGCCCGACAGTGGCGCCCGAGATCTGCCCTAGGGGAACAAGCAATGACTGGAACCCGAAAAAACTCGGAGGTCCGCGCGGATTTCTCGGGTCGGCGCTGGACCCCCCTCCATGGCGCGCGGGGCGCGCCAGGGGCGGCGCCGGAGGCGCCGCCAGGGGTTTCCAGCGCCGATCCGAGAAATCCACGCGGATCTCCGAGTTGTTATGTTTCTGTCATTGTTCGTTCCCCCATGGTTGTCTCGCTGTTCTGCCAGTGGCGCCCGAGATCTGCTCAGAGGGGCACTCGGGATTTTGTCGCAAGTGCTGTTTTTGGGCATCAGCGGGCGCGTTCTTACCCGTCCTCTCCTGTATTCGCCAGCTCCTGCATGTTTTCCCTTGCCCACCTCCCCACTCCTCTCCCCTCCCCCACGGTCTCCCCTTGAAGTCAAACCAAGAAAGGGGTGGAGAATGAGGGGGAGAGGACATAGAGAAGGAGAGGAGTGGGTGTACAATTCGCACTCAGATCAGGCGTTCGAGGGCGCCGCTGCCACGCCAGGCTCATATCTGGACAGTTTGTGTACAGGTATCCATGATCAGGAGCATCTCCTTGCGTAGCGGGCGCTTCCACAGTACAGGGAACGGGCGAAGACGGAGGGATGAGCTCTCTGGGAGGATCGAGTGGGTTCGTGGGCGAACTCACATCCGTTTCCGCGGCCTCGCGGGCGGGGCCCCTGGGCCGCATCCGCGGGATCGCGCCTCCGAATCCGGACTGTGCGGGCGCGGGTGCGGAGACGTTGGCCGCTCGTGGCCTGCTGCAGGCGTGCAGTTGCCCCCCTCAGACAACAGAGCAGCCTGAGCGAAAACGTTGTGCCAGCCTCCGAGAACCATTACAGGGGAGTTTCGCATCTCCTTCTCTCCCAAAGTCCATGGGGTGGAGCTCTCCGCAGGGAAGGATCCGCAGGTCCTCGAAAAACGCGGCGTCGTGAAGCAGCTCGACCGGATGATCCCTGCAGTCCACTTCTCCGCGGCGTCTCTTCGAGCCGCGTCGATCCGTGAGGGCCCTGGGGGTCCCGAAACAGGGCTAAATCGCGCGTTGTGAAAAACAAATGCGACGCCAGGAACTCGGGGTTGCTACGGCAGGTTCTCGGGGCTGGACAGGCCTCCTGCCCTGACACGTCGATTAGTGAATTGGCTGTTTTCGGTTCGCGGGAGGGCGTCGCGGCCGTCATTTTTGCAGGTCCAGGTCCATCGGTTTCGGTCCCAGGCCGTTTTCACTAAGGGGAGGTCTACTAAAGGGAGGTGTGTCCAGCGCTGAGGTTCGCGTCGTGTCGACCGGCGTCGACCCCGCCGGTGGCGCTCAGCGTTGAACGCCGCCGGCGACCCAGAGTCGGTCGATGAGGAACGATCTGACGTTCCGGAAACGGAAGATCGTTCCAGGCTGAACGACCTCCGCGGTGTCAGGAGCCAGCGCCGAGGTCGGCATGGCACGCACCCGCGGTAGGCACGCGAGAGTCGCCGCCGCCTCTGTCTGCCGGGCTCTCCGGGACCGCCTCCTGCCGCGTCGGCGCCGCGGGGCCGGCGGGCCGGCGGATCGTCGAGCTGGCTGGCCTCGCGAAGGCCCCCGAGCTCAACGGCCGCCGCGGGGTGCTGACTGGGCTGCCCGACGCTGGCGGCCGCTGGGAGGTGGCGCTCTTCGCCCAGGCGGAGCAGAAGGAGACCGTCTCTTTGGCTTGTCTCGGAGGAGGACGAGGATTCCGATGTCCCTGGCCCTCGTTCTCGCCGTCCGGGGCCTCCTGGGAGGCCTTCGTCGCCACGGTTGGATTCGCCTCGAAAGTCTGGCCAGGACGCACCCTTGAAGAGGTCTTGGGAGTAGCGGTGCCAGTATTTTTTGTCTCCCAGGGCTGTACCTAAACGCTATTTTGCTGGACTTCGGCTGTGTTTTGTTTTTTTTCCGTCGAGCAAAACGAACAACACATAAAAACTCGCAAACTGGAACATATGCATTACCAGTGGCGCGTTGTTTTTCAATCTCACGACCTTTTAAGGGTCAAGGACGACGTCGGGGTGGTGTGGTGTGTCTTTTTTGCCTCATTTCCCGGGGGGGAACTGTGTACACCAGGATCCGTATGCTACGCCAGAATCCGCTTTCCTGTGCGCACTTCAGTGCGGGGCCGAAAGACACCACGAAACGCAGCGTTCAGGTCCAGCCCTGTGCTCCCCCATTCTTTTTTTTGCCCTTTCCGCTCGCAACTTTTTTTTGATCGGAGGTGAACAGACCTCCTGCCTTGACACGTCGATTAAGGAATCGGCCGCTTTCGCTTCGGGAGGGGGCGTCGTGGCCGTCATTCTTGCGGGTCCAGGTCCGTCGGTTTCGGCCCCAGGCCGCTTTCACTAAGGGGAGGTTTACAAAAGGGAGGTTTGTCCACCGCCGATTTCAGTGCGGGGCCGAAAATCAACACGAAACGCAGCGTTCAGGTCCAGCCCTGTGCTCTCCCATTCCTTTTTGTGCCCTTTCCGCTCGCAGCTCTTTGAGGGCGGGCAGGGTCGCTGCTCCCAGCGGGCACGGCGTGCCCGCCGGCGCGGGGGGCGAGGCCTTCTCAGGAGGGGAAAAATCACACAGACACAATCAATCGTCGATTCCCCAGAAAATATAGGAAAATATGGGCAGTGGGGGAAGACAAAAACCCCAAGAATACATGAAAATATGGGGAATCCTTTTATTTGTGTATATTTATTTGTGTGTCCCAGGGCCCCTTCACCTCCGGCCTCCGAGCGAGAGGCGCGCAGGCCCGGGCGGAAGGCCTTTCTTCCCGTGAGACTCCGCGGGGGGGCCGTGCAGGCAGCTCCGACGACTTGCCATGTGTCGGGGGTGGACAGGCCTCCTACCCTGACACGTCGATCAAGGAATTGGCCGTTCTCGGGACGCGAGGGGGCGTCGCGGCCGTCATTCTTGCGGGTCCAGGTCCGTCGGTTTCAGTCCCAGGCCGCTTTCACGAAGGGGAGGTTTGCTAAAGGGAGGTTTGTCCACCGCCGAATGTGCGCATAGGGCTGCGGAGAGGAAGCGTGTTGCCAAATAATCTTAAGTCGGGCCTGTCCCCTTAACAGGGGGATGTTCGACGAAAAATAAAACAGACCCTCAAAATAGTCAAAACATAGTCCAAACATAGTCTGTGGACTTTTTTTTTGGGTGTGTTTTTCGTCTAAGATCCCACTGTAGGGGGACACGCCCGACATAATAATAATTTCCAGATGCCTAACACATGTGTTAAATATGTTGCAACTATGTAAAACAGTATGCTTGCAACACTTTTAGAGCGTGTCTTACACATGTTAAGCACATCTTTAATTCAATGATCGGATTGTTCGAGTGTCCATTGTCATCGCATCCATAAGCGTAGTGCACATGCTCAGGCGATCGCAAACATGGATCAAGGGGGCATGGATTAGCGACGGGTCCCGTTTCCATGGGAAATCGCGGACTTCCACCGCCGGCACGAGGCGGCACCGGCCGCATTCTGGGGAGGGCGCCTCCCCCGATCCGTGGATTAGGCGACCGCGCGCTAAGTCCATGGATCGCTAATCCATGTTTGCGCGCCCCCGGACATGCAGCGCGTGCGCTGCGGGCCCTCGCGCTCTGCCGCTGACAAACAAAAATACTGCTGCAGACACGGCGGCTGTCCGTCACGCAGGACTCGCTTCTTGCCTCCGGGGAGGAGGGAGCCCTTGTCCCGATCTGGGCAGCAGGCGGCCCGACCATCCTGCGCCTCGGTGTTGTCCTCCTGCTCCCTCCTTCCCCCTCCCTTCTCCTCCCTCCTCCTCCTCCTCCTCCTCCTCCTCCTCCCTCATGTCATCCTCCCTCTTCTCTCCCTTCCCGCCCAAGCGAGGTCTGTCTCCCGTCCCGTGCACCATCACCTCAGTATGTCTTGGAAACGTTTTTTTTGTGTGTTGTCGTTGTTCTTGTTATTGTTGCTGTTGCTGTTGGTGGTGTTGTTGCTGCTGTTGTTGTTGCTGTTGTTGATGTTGCTGTTGTTGTTGTAGTTGTTGTTATTGCTGTTGTTGTAGTACTAGTAGTAGTCTTAGTAGTAGTAGTAGTAGTAGTTGTTGTGGTCGTTGTTGTTGTAGTTGTTGTTGTTGTTGCCATTGTTGTTGTCGTTGTCGTTGTTGTTGTTAGTGTTGTTGTTTTGTTGTTTGTGCCGTTGTTGTTGTTGTTGTCGTTGTCGTTGTCGTTGTCGTTGTCGTTGTTGTCGTTGTCGTTGTTGTGGTTGTTGTTGTTGTTGTTGTTGTTGTTGTTGTTGTTGTTGTTGTTGTTGTTACTGTCGTTGTCGTTGTCGTTGTCGTTGTCGTTGTTGTTGTTGTGGTTGCTGTTGTTGTGGTTGTTGTTGTGGTTGTTGTTGTTGTTGTTGTTGTTGCTGTTGTTGTTGTTGCTGTTGTTGTTGTTGTTGTTGTTGTTGTTGTTGTTGTTGTTGTTGTTGTTGTTGTTTCGCCTTCAGCCAAGTTCACGTTTTTCAATCGTTTCTGGGCGTTTTTTTGATCGTTTCCAACGTCAATCCAAGGGATCGTTTTTGAATAGTTTCCGGCTTCGTTATTTCATCGTTTCCAGGTCTGCTTCGCATCGCGCTGTGTTGTATTTGGTATTGACAGGCAACGCGCGATAAGAGCTCGAAAGGCTCTCTCCAAAAGGCTTCTCTGAGCTCGTATCGTGCGTTGCCTATCAATGGTTGTCCGGTCCCGTGCGCGTCAGAGCCGGAGACATCGTCGGTGTCATAACGGCGGCGTCGGCGTCGTAACCGTGGCCTCAGCGGCGGCGGCGACATCCTCTATGTTTCCGCCCCTGTACCAAGGGTCGAAGTTACCTGGGTGAGACGGTTTACAGTACGTTCCCACTACGTTTTCAACGCGTTTCCAACCCCCCATTCCAGTGGGTCGGACAGCGACTGACAGGCAATGCGCGATAAGAGCTCGACACTCTCTCCAAACAGCTTCTCTGTTGTACCTCCTGCCCGCTGCAGCCGCCACCACCTTCCTATGCTGTCTGGTGCTGATACTGCCTGTTGTTACTGCCTGCTGCTACTGCTCGCTGCTGCTACTGCTCGCTGCTGCTAGTGCTCGCTGCTGCTGATGCCCGCTGCGCCGCCCG
>CAUYUJ010011669.1:1222908-1240408 GCA_963575745.1 Prorocentrum cordatum | reverse complement strand
TTTTTGGACTTCATTGCCGCCTGTAGCGGCCCCCAAGAGATTTCTCCAAGCCTCGAGTCTTCATCTGCACCGTGTAGTCCTCGAAGAACGTCTCTGCTAATTTGTCTCTGGACGCCCTTCTTGACGACTAAGTCGGAGAAGAGCTCTGCCGAATAAAAAGAGGTGTCCCAGTCTCTACCTTTATCGTCTCGAACTGTAGCTGAATCAACTAGTGTCCAGCCGATTCTGTGAAGAGATAATGCTAGAGCTGAGACGGGGTTCTTAACTTTGTTCCAGGCGTGGCGATCTTGAAGCCAAGGCCGTGTGTCTGCAATGAGGTCATTTACCACTTTGCTAGAGACCATGCCAGCAGCAAGGATGGTGACGAACGTCTGCATGGCATCGGCGGTCGCGATAACGAGCGGGTCTGATCGCCACCCACTCTCTGAGAACTGTAGTGCTAGGCCTGCATGAGCCCCTGGTTTGAACCTTCCCGCGGCATTAAGAAAGGACATCCGAAGTTGTTGGATTCGCCCGTTCGGGACCCCCGCTATGCTGCAACCCCAGAGGCTCTTGGAGAGCACACCAGCACGATGGACCGCCGATCTTTTCACCCCGAGGCCCTGCAGGGCCTGAATACGGTTTCCCTTACGCATGGCCTCCTGGATCCTTTTCAACTGGGTCCCGATTCTCCGATAGCGACCGTCAACAGCATCCCCTCCGAGGTCCCTGTGGTACTGATCATGCTTCAAGAAGGGGATGCTATCGGGCCAGATGTCCAAGTTGTCCGCACAAACATCGGAAAACACCTCCTTGTTCCTGCAGAGAACCCCCATCTTGTCCCAAGGGATCGGGAGGCCCTTCTTCTGGAGGCCCACGAGGAGGTTGTTCAGGGCATATTTCATTTCCCTGGTGACGGCCTGTCTGCCACCGATAGGGTGGAGGCTTATGTCGTCGATGAGGTTCTTGATCCGCACCGTGGGACATCTGACCCCTGTGCCGCAGCGTCGTGATGGTCATCAGTTTAGCCAGGCCTGTTGCACATAAACATCCTGCAATTATTGATCCATTAGCTCGAAGTTCTGCCGACGTCGATCTCTGGTACGTGGTCCGTGGAGGAGGGGGAGGAGGGGGATGTGGATATGCTGCTGCCCTCATGGGTGGGAAACATATCATATCCACCGCTCCTGGAGGTCCTCGTGGCCGGGTCCGACTCCGAGGCTGTGGATGTGGATACATACATACTCCTCCTCCTCCTCCTCCTCCTCCTCCTCCTCCTCCTCCACAACTTCCTCATCCACCTAATCCTCTTCCCTCCCTCCTCCCTCCTCCCACTCCCCCTCTCCCTCCCCCTCCTCCTCCCTCCTCTTTGGCGGTGGACAAGGGCGTCTGCGTCCAATCGCGAACCCTACGGTTCATGCGGCGTTGGCGCGCCAGCGACGCCGGCGATGGCGTTCCAGGTTGAATTCTGCGATGCAGAAGCACCGAGGGGCACAGTAGCGCCACTGGACCCGACAGAATTCAACCTTGAAACGATCGGGGCCGCGATCGATCCAAGGTTGAACGATCGACGCGGTTTCAGAAGCCTGTGCGGGCGCCGACGCCGCACGAACTTCTCGTATACCTGCAGGTCGCAGGCCCACTCGACGCTTGGGTGTTGGGCTATTTGCAGTTCCTTATTCGTTATTTGTTATCTATCGTTCCTTATGCGTCATTCCTTGGGATAAAAAAGGGCTTCGTTCCTTATTTATCGTTCCTTAGGTCAGGCCGACGACTGTCGGCAACACCCCAACATACTTATACTATATGTGCGTCGCCCCCCCAGGGGCGACGCGCGCACCGAGAAATCTTGTAGTATATGCGTCGTGGCGGGCGCTTTCTGGCCACACCGCTCGGGAAACGATATACTACAAGATGGGTATACTATATGTTCGGGTCGGACGCGCGCCTCCAAGGATGACATATAGTACTAGTATGTCTTTGTGCTTCCCAGACTGTAGCAGCCCGTTGCGTGGCCCCCATCGTCGGGGCGCGCCGGGCAGCCCCCGCGGGGCCCTGGACTTTTCCGCGGGCACCGTGCGGCCGCGCTGGCCGGGCCACAGCCAGTTCCAGTCCAGGTCGAGGTCTCCCGCGAGGACCCTTCTGCCAATGCTACCCAGAGATCCAACGTATTGACAAAAATCACGACGGAGGGTTTTTACAGTTTTCGGCCTCTAGGGGCCCTTACCGGGCCTCGGGACCGTCAAAAAACGACTCAGGATGAAACACCGGTCCTGGGGTATGCGTCGAGACTTCCAGGGACCCCGTAGTGAAAAAATCACGACATCGGATCTCAGGGTAGTTGCTAGTGAGGATTTCAATGCGATCAGTGCGCCCCCATCTGAGAGACGTGGGCCTTTCCCGCAGGAAGACCCCAAGGATTACACCCCTGGGCCATTCGTCTTCCTCCTTGTCCTCGTGCTCCTCCTCTCCCTCGTCCTCCTTCGCCTTTTTTTCTCTCTTTCTTTTTTGTTACCATTGTATCCCCCTTCTTCTCATGCTTCTCCACCGATTGCTCCCCCTCTACTTTCTCTTCCTCCTCCGCCCCTCTACTTCCCTCTCTTCCTTGTCTTCCTTGACCTGCTTTGCTCCTCCCCATCCTCTCCGCCCTCCTCCGCAGTTCTTCAACCCCAGCTCCGATCCCACGCCTAAATCAGATGCCTTCAGGTCGTGCCACCTGCCGCCGTTTACACGCTCCTCTCCTTGTCCTCTCCATTGGCAGTAAGCTGACACCACACAATGACACAGCCCCTGACGTTTCTTCGGGCCAGACAGCGCCCTCTAACCCGAGCGCGGCTCAGAGAGTTCCGCGAGGAGCTTCGAACTCATCACCGCCTGGCGCTGCCACGTACCCCTGCCACCGCGTCGTGGGGGATGCTGGGGGGAAGGCGGGTGGGCTGGGTGGGTGGGAGGGGCCAGGTGCGCCGCCAGAAGACATCCACACCCACAACTGCTGGAATTTTGCCCTGGCTCCGAGGGGAACGGTGGAGGAGGAAGAGGAGGAGGAGGAGGGGGAGGAGGAGGAGGAGGAGGAGGAGGAGGAGGAGGAGGCAATGACGATGATAACCGGGGAGGAGGGGCAGGAGGAGGAGGAGGAGGAGCGAGCGAGCGAGCGAGCGAGCAGAGGCGGTTGGGTCGGCCCGCGGCGGCGGGCGGAGGGCCCACTAGCCCCCCCAACACCCTACCCAGCACCTGCACCACGGAGCCCACAGGGCCAGGAACCGCGTTACAAGCGCCGAGGAGGGGGCGGGGGAGCCAGTAGGACCTGGCGGGGCGGCCGAGCGGCCAGGGAGCACGGGGCCTGCGGCAGGCCCGTGCTCACGAGCACGACGCCTGCCAAGACGTGGAACCCCACGTCCAGCGCTCCCAGCTTCAGAAAAGCGGGGCCGATCCACAGGTGGCCCAGCGCGTTCTGGTGGCAATCGAAGCCCTCGCGGAAGGCGGAGTCGAGGGCGAAGCCGACCCACTCGTGGCTCAGAACGACGATGTTCGAGCCGCGCATGGCAAAACAGGCTGGATGCAGGCCAGCACTAAAGGTGCCCGAGGACAAGCAGGGCTTCAATCCCAAGGGACCTGGCTGGCCTGCACCTGCCTTGCGACGAACGAACCTGCCATAGGCAGGATTTGAAACCCGAGCAAGTTGAAGCCGCGGATGAAACACATTCAATCTGTTAGAATAGGAGCTCGTCATCGCTACCTACATCCGAGCCATCTTCAGAATCAGGTTGGCCCAACTCCTGAATCGCATCATATGAAAGCCCATATCCTTGCAGGACTCTGGGCGCATCGAGGTACTTGGACACGCAGGCTGCCGAAGGTGTAGCCGCCGCTGGTCTCTCCACGACGGTGTCAACCAAAAGATCTATCCAGTGCTTGACCTTGCACATGATCTTCCTTGTCGCTGCCGACGGCCGAAAAGGACCATCCAGCTTCACTTGCTTCTTCGAACTCTGTGGGTGTCTGAGATTCTCGAATTGTCTAGTATTTTCCGCAACTCGTCCTGTCGCTGAACGCCCAGGGCACATTACATCAAGACCTTTGTGCGACTCAGAGTTGAAATACTTGCAGCACGTCGTACAGAACACCCAACTGTAATCAAGTCCCACTGCTTTGTATTCATAAAGCGCGTGCTTGCCCACAAACCAAGGCTCGGTGGAACTTTCTTCTGCACGTAAAGCTTGCTCGATCTTCTCTTCATCATCTTCAGCCACGGGAAAGGTGTAATCGAGGAACTCCGCTTCTTGATAATAAAACCATGCTTCAAATCTCGCCAGATATTCCAGCAAGAGGCGATGCAATCTGCGGCATCCTTTCACGAACAAGATCTGCTGTTCTGGGGGCAAGTGCTGCTTAGCGCCGTGCTTGGCCCAGGAATCCGCCTCCCCGTTGCCGTCCTTTTGGACGTGTGATATATATCCTTCACGAACGTTTGTCATGGTTGCATGGCCTTTCACATGCATGACATATTGGTCACGAACGTCTTCCCTCAGCCTTGTCATTTTCCAAATATGAGCTCGTGCGCACTTCGATCCCGAAGCCCACGATAAGTTGAAACAGCAAGATAACGCGCTCTTGCAATCGGAGAGACGCGTCCACGTACCGAGAACCAAACTGCTCGCTTGATATATTGCATAATCTTCTCCATCTTTCGCCACCTGAAGCGGCCCAATGTGCTTGGGTACTGAACCACAGACACGACCGACTCGACGGCGAGAGCTGTCGAAAGCTATTACAGCCCATCCTGCAACTCTTAGCTCAGGAATGTTGGTGTGGAACCCGCTGCCATCAACGAAGACGAACCCGTCGGTGATCGTCACCACTCCCGTGTTGTCAACGTCGATGAAGTCGAAGGCGGACGAACGCGGCTGATTTGCAAAGGCCTGGCCTGGATTCTGCAGGATGCTTCTCGCACACCTCTCTTGCACAGCTGGCTGCGAATTGCCTATTTCAGTTGCCGCTGTGCGAATCACATCGGGAATCAACGTCTGTCTTTTCCCTGAGTACGCGTCACGGCAGAAGAATCTGTGAACTAACGTCCCAGGCGCAATGCCACAGCGCGTGCAGAGGTGACTCTGGTCTGGGAAGGCGCGAGCAACTCTGGCTTGGCACCAATGTCCACCTGAACCGAGACCTCGGAGAGAGCGCCGCTCGTGTGGGGAGAGCTTTTTGGACTTCATTGCCGCCTGTAGCGGCCCCCAAGAGATTTCTCCAAGCCTCGAGTCTTCATCTGCACCGTGTAGTCCTCGAAGAACGTCTCTGCTAATTTGTCTCTGGACGCCCTTCTTGACGACTAAGTCGGAGAAGAGCTCTGCCGAATAAAAAGAGGTGTCCCAGTCTCTACCTTTATCGTCTCGAACTGTAGCTGAATCAACTAGTGTCCAGCCGATTCTGTGAAGAGATAATGCTAGAGCTGAGACGGGGTTCTTAACTTTGTTCCAGGCGTGGCGATCTTGAAGCCAAGGCCGTGTGTCTGCAATGAGGTCATTTACCACTTTGCTAGAGACCATGCCAGCAGCAAGGATGGTGACGAACGTCTGCATGGCATCGGCGGTCGCGATAACGAGCGGGTCTGATCGCCACCCACTCTCTGAGAACTGTAGTGCTAGGCCTGCATGAGCCCCTGGTTTGAACCTTCCCGCGGCATTAAGAAAGGACATCCGAAGTTGTTGGATTCGCCCGTTCGGGACCCCCGCTATGCTGCAACCCCAGAGGCTCTTGGAGAGCACACCAGCACGATGGACCGCCGATCTTTTCACCCCGAGGCCCTGCAGGGCCTGAATACGGTTTCCCTTACGCATGGCCTCCTGGATCCTTTTCAACTGGGTCCCGATTCTCCGATAGCGACCGTCAACAGCATCCCCTCCGAGGTCCCTGTGGTACTGATCATGCTTCAAGAAGGGGATGCTATCGGGCCAGATGTCCAAGTTGTCCGCACAAACATCGGAAAACACCTCCTTGTTCCTGCAGAGAACCCCATCTTGTCCCAAGGGATCGGGAGGCCCTTCTTCTGGAGGCCCACGAGGAGGTTGTTCAGGGCATATTTCATTTCCCTGGTGACGGCCTGTCTGCCACCGATAGCGTGGAGGCTTATGTCGTCGATGAGGTTCTTGATCCGCACCGTGGGACATCTGACCCCTGTGCCGCAGCGTCGTGATGGTCATCAGTTTAGCCAGGCCTGTTGCACATAAACATCCTGCAATTATTGATCCATTAGCTCGAAGTTCTGCCGACGTCGATCTCTGGTACGTGGTCCGTGGAGGAGGGGGAGGAGGGGGATGTGGATATGCTGCTGCCCTCATGGGTGGGAAACATATCATATCCACCGCTCCTGGAGGTCCTCGTGGCCGGGTCCGACTCCGAGGCTGTGGATGTGGATACATACTCCTCCTCCTCCTCCTCCTCCTCCTCCTCCTCCTCCTCCTCCACAACTTCCTCATCCACCTAATCCTCTTCCCTCCCTCCTCCCTCCTCCCACTCCCCCTCTCCCTCCCCCTCCTCCTCCCTCCTCTTTGGCGGTGGACAAGGGCGTCTGCGTCCAATCGCGAACCCTACGGTTCATGCGGCGTTGGCGCGCCAGCGACGCCGGCGATGGCGTTCCAGGTTGAATTCTGCGATGCAGAAGCACCGAGGGGCACAGTAGCGCCACTGGACCCGACAGAATTCAACCTTGAAACGATCGGGGCCGCGATCGATCCAAGGTTGAACGATCGACGCGGTTTCAGAAGCCTGTGCGGGCGCCGACGCCGCACGAACTTCTCGTATACCTGCAGGTCGCAGGCCCACTCGACGCTTGGGTGTTGGGCAGCGCCGCTGGGGCTCGTTCGGCTGCAGACAGCCTCGGATTCTGAACCCCGGCCGGCGTTTCAGGAGTCTGACCTGCAGGGGTGGGGTTCGCACGTGGTTGCCTGTGGAGGGGTCGGACGGCGCTAGGACGAGTATAACTCCGTTCCAGAGCGTTCCAGAGCGCTCTCAGAGCGCTCTGGAGGTTTCGAGACGGCCACGGCGCCCGAGACATCCTCCAGAGCCGCTGGATCTCAGAGATTCTCGACTTGTATTCATCCGAATTTATCCTCGTCCTGGCTTCGCCTTAAGGGGTGGAGTTCACACGTTGTCGCCTGGAGAGGGGGGGCGGCTGGTGGAGGAGGGTCCGCCAAGGGGTGCCACCAGGTGTTTTGATCTGCTGGGCACCTGTGTCCTCCTTTCCGACCCTCTCCCTCCCCCGACACAGTGTCGGCATAATCCAGAGGCCACGGCCTCACCTGCAGTCGGACCGAGGTATAAGATCGAGGTCGGTTTTGTGAGGGTGCCCTAGTGTTCTTCCTGTTTGTTGGATGCTCTTGTGCATCCTGGCGAGGGTACCCTGGGATGTTCTGTGTGTTTTGGCCGACGGAGGGTCTGATGTTCTTGAGGGATATTCTTCTGGCCTGGGTCCGGCTGTAATCCAGAAGCCACGGCCTCACCTACCTACCTGGTCTCAGCGAGGCCCAGGCGCTTGTCCGCAGTGGTGGTCGTCCTTTCGTTCGTTTGTTCGTTCCCCGGAAACATTGGATGCCGTGATTTCTCAGTCAGGGCCCCTGGAAGTCCCCCCTCTCCCCAGGGCTGCTTTTTCATCCCGTTTTTTGGTTTTGTTTTTGGGGTGTTCTTTTCAATATGCATATATATATATATATATATATATATGTATATACATGTTGCTAATAGTGCTATCGCCATTGTTGTTATTGTTACTGTTGTTATTCGATCAGCATCATCAGTCTTTTTACTATTATTATCAGTATCATTATTCTGACCATTATGATTATTATTATTCGGATTATTAATTATTATACTGTTATAATTCTGAGTATTGCGAAGGCCTGACGGCCGGTGCCGCCGACCCTGTTCGCAATGCGCAGCAAGAGGCACGGGCTGTGGGATGGTTTGGGGGAACGGGGAGAAGGACGAGAAGGTGGGGGAGGGAGGTGTCGTATCTGACCCGGGACTTCCCCGGGACTCCCCCGGGACCCCCCCCGGGACCTCCTCTCCCCCCCCCGTCGGGGAAGGGAAAGGGAAGGGGCTTCCCTTCGACTCAATGACGACGTTGCTCAAGGTCGGTACGGGGGGGGGGCGTCGTATCTGACTCGGAGGGGGGGTCGCTACCCCCCCCCGCTACCCCCCCCCCCCTCCCGGCGGGGGAGGAATGAAAGGGAAGGGGCTTCCCTTCGACTCAATTACGAGGTTGCTCAAGGTCGGCTTGGCTGGAGCCCAGGGGAAGAGGAGTCCCAGGGGGGGGCGTCGTATCTGACCCGGGGGGGGGGTCGCTACCCCCCCCCCCCTCCCGGCGGGGGAGGGATCAAAGGGAAGGGGCTTCCCTTCGACTCAATTACGAGGTTGCTCAAGGTCGGCTTGGCTGGAGCCCAGGGGAAGAGGAGTCCCAGGGGGGGGCGTCGTATCTGACCCGGGGGGGGGTCGCTACCCCCCCCCCCCTCCCGGCGGGGGAGGGATCAAAGGGAAGGGGCTTCCCTTCGACTCAATTACGAGGTTGCTCAAGGTCGGCTTGGCTGGAGCCCAGGGGAAGAGGTCTCCCAGGGAAAGGGAAGGACAGAGACGACGAGTACAAAGAATGACGGAGATGACGGCTCGAACGGAAAAGCCCCTCACACACGCCGACAGGGTCGGCGGATTATTACATTTCTATTGCTATCAATATTAGTCTAGGACCATTATTAGGATCATCATTATTGCTAGTTGTGTCATCATTATTCTTATCAATATCAATATTACTTTTATTATTGCTACGAGAAGGATCCTAACAGTCGGCACATACTTCTCAAGTATTGGTTACACCTATATAGTAGTGCGTGTATCCATAGGTATATCGTTATATTGATATGCTGTTTATTTTCATACACACGTGTATGTCTTACTTGCAGTTTTTATAACGGCCCCGGGGCCCAGCGCGGGGCCCTCAGAGGCCGCAGACGGCCGACCACCTCCCGCCGTTTTCGTGTCTCGGTCCACGGCGCGAGCATGCCCTGCCGCCCGCCTCGCGCTCCCTCCCCGCTCCCCCCCCGCCCCTGGCTTGGCATCGCTCGGACGTGTGCATTCTTCCTTCGGCGAGAACCATCGAGGAGCATCCTTGATGAATTGGCGAAAAAACCACGCGCGAAACCGAAAAAAGCACAGGGAATAAATGTCCGAGCGATGGCGAGCTGTGAGATCTCGCCCCCTCTCGGCGGCGAGCGAGGGTGAGCGATCACAGAGGGTGCGGTCACGCATGGGTGTGGTTTGCGATCGGCGCCGTGGGGGCCCGGGGGGCCCGACGCTGCCCTCGTCGGGCCTCTGCGGGGCGCGGCGGAGAGCTCCATCGAGGCCCCCGCTTGCCCCAGGGTGCCCTCCAGGGTGCCAGTCGCAAACCGCACCCTCTGCAAGCCACACCCTTTGGAGCCGCCGAGAGGGGGGGAGTGAGAAGGAGAAGGCCTTCTCAGGAGGCTCGGAAGTCCCCGGGCCTTCTGGGAAGTTTTCTAGGCCTCCCCCCCCCGAAAGCAGAACACAAACATCTTCCCAGAAGGCGCGAGGGCTGCGGAGAGGTCCCGCCGCCTTCCGAGAAGGCCTTCTCCTGCTCATTCCCCCCCCCTCGCTCGCCGCCGACTCGCCCCCCGCCCCTCCCCGTCGGGGTCCGCTCCGGCCCGATAGATCCGCTTCGGTGGTGATCGTAGTCTTATTCCTGGTTCCGCCGATCGGTGCGGACCTTCGCACGCCCCCTTCCCCCCTTTCCCCCCTGGAGTAGATCTTGTCCGCTTTGGGCGCCTACAGTTGGGGCGCGCATCAAGAAACCATCTGCTTTTCGTCAGGGTATCCTGGGTTTCTTCGCTCCTCGCGCTGCGCGGTGACTTCCCGCAGCCGTTGAAGGAGCTGCTGCTGCTGATAGGGGAACAAAAAGTGACATAAACATAAAAACTCGGACCTCCGAGTTTTTATGTTTACGTCACTTTTTGTTCCCCTAGTAGATCTTGGCCGTTTTGGGCGCCTGTTCCGAGCAGGTGGAGTTCCCCCTCATGGGACGCACTGTCGCAAACAGTCGCACGAAGCAGAGGTCCAGAGCCCTTGGCATCGCTCGGACGTGTGCATTTTTCTTTTGGCGAGGACCATCGAGGAGCATCCTTGCTCATTTGGTGAAAAATCCAAGCACGAAGCCGAAAAAAGCACAGGGAATGGACGTCCGAGCGATGGCCAGAGCCAGACCCCCCCCCCTTTCACCCCCCTCCGCGCAGTGCCGAGACGCCGAATAAGACAACGTCCACACACCTGGAGTTGGCCGGCCCGATCCGATTCGCTTCCGAGATGCCGACGCTCCGATGCGTCCCGATGTTCGCGCGGCGCTGTTGTGCACCCCTCGGGGGCGGAAAAGAGGGGGGTGATGACTAGGGGGGGTGGATATCATGGCGGGGGCCATGACATTTCCCCAGATTTCATGGCGCCTCTTCTTAATTCATTACGTCCCTGGCCTCCCCGCTGGGCCGCGCACATGCCGCCGGTCATGATTTGCACCCCCCCCTCTTGGACACCCCCCTCTTGGCCGCTCCCGAACCCCGGCGCGGCCGATGCGATTCGATTCCGACTCCATGCCGACGCTAGACGGAGAAGGCCGCCACAAGCATATTTTTTTGGAGTTCCGCGAGGATTTCTCGGACCTGCTCCAGTACCCCCTCCCTGGCGCGCGGAGCGCGCCAGGGGCGGCGCCGGAGGCGCCGCCAGGGTGGCCCAGCACCGATTCAAGAAATCCGCGCGGAGCTCCGAACGTTCATGGTTCTACAGCTTTTCTCCCTGATGCGGCCCGATCCGACGCTCCTGCCGATTCGACCCGATCTCCCGATTCGATGCTGACTGGTCTTGCCCTGCGCTGCTCCGTGTCGTTTATCCGACCCCCATCCCCATCCCCATCCCCTTCGAGACCCCCGCCGAATTGCCCCCCCAGTTGGGGATGCACCCCTCGAAGCCCGAAGGGCACGGCCTATATATCCCCATCTGTGGGGGTGGGGCCCAGGCCGCGCCGCTGGGGATAGGGGCCGGATAAACGATGCTCAGCCCTTCGTTCTGCTGGCTGTCGCGTGCAGTGCCATTGCAAAGCTGGCACGCGAACGCCCTGGCGCCCCCCGTGCGGGCGGGTGGGCTCGGGCGCGAAATGGCCAGGAGCAGAAAGCGGACGAGGAGGAAGGAGGAGGGGGAGCAGAAGCAGGAAGAGGAGGAGGAGGGAGGAGGAGGAGGAGGAGGAGGGAGGAGGAGGAGGAGGAGGAGGAGGAGGAGGAGGAGGTTCTCGAGGCCGGGGGATTGTGGAGTCCCTGTGGGTTTCAGACGATTTTTTACGATCTTTCACGTTGCTCCTTATCATTATTCTGATATTTCCTCTCTCGCTGTCTCTCTCTCTCTCAATCTCTCCCACTCCCATTCCCATTCCATTCCCATTCCCATTCCCAATACCATCACCATTACCATTCCCGTCCCCATTCCCATTCCCATTCACATTACCATTACCATTACCTTTACCTTTATCTTTACATTTGCCTTTACCATGACCATTACCACTACCATGGCCATTACAATTGCCATTGTCATTCCCATTGCCATTGCCATTACCAGTGCCGTTGCCATTGCCATTGTATTGCCATTGCCAATCGCCACCCCGTTACCATTACCATTACCGTTACCATTACCATTACCATTCCCATTACCATTAGCCACCACCATTACCACTGCCATGACCATTAGCATTACCAACTCCATTGCCATTACCATTACCATTACCATTACCATTACCATTACCATTACCATTACCATTACCATTACCATTACCATTAGCATTAGCATTAGCATTAGCATTAGCATTAGCATTAGCCTTAGCCTTAGCCTTAGCCTTAGCCTTACCATTACCATTACCATTACCATTACCATTACCATTACCATTACCATTACCATTACCATTACCATTACCATTACCATTACCATTACCATTACCATTACCATTACCATTACCATTACCATTACCATTACCATTACCATTACCATTACCATTACCATTACCATTACCATTACCATTACCATTACCATTACCATTACCATTACCATTACCATTACCATTACCATTACCATTACCATTACCATTACCATTACCATTACCATTACCATTACCATTACCATTACCATTACCATTACCATTACCATTACCATTACCATTACCATTACCATTACCATTACCATTACCATTACCATTACCATTACCATTACCATTACCATTACCATTACCATTACCATTACCATTACCATTACCATTACCATTACCATTACCATTACCATTACCATTACCATTACCATTACCATTACCATTACCATTACCATTACCATTACCATTACCATTACCATTACCATTACCATTACCATTACCATTACCATTACCATTACCGCGCGCGCGCTGCCATCACCATTACAATTCCCATTTCCATCACCATTGCCATTACCATTACCGTTACCAGTACCATTTCCATTACCATTACCATTACCATTGCCATTATCATTACCACTACCACTATCATTTCCATTCCCGTTCCCGTTCAAATTACCACTACGATTCCCATTCCCATTACCATTACCATTACCATTACCATTACCGTTACCGTGACCATGACCATGACCATGACCATGACCATGACCATGACCATTACCTTCGTGTCGAAACGCCTGCGCCCGGGCCGCCGAACAGCGGGATGGCACGTCGACCAGTTCGGTAGGAAATGCAAAATCTTTCAGGTGCGTCAAACAGGCTGGATGGATCACGCCAGGCTGTTTGACGCACCTGAAAGATTTTGCATTTCCTACCGAACTGGTCGACGTGCCATCCCGCTGTTTGGCGGCCCGGGCCCGGGCGCGGGCGTTTCGTCACGAAGACTCTGCCCATGGAGGTCTGCTGGTGCGGGAGCGCGCCAGAGCTCTCCGAGCAACCCTCAACCAAAGTGCCAATGAGGTCAAGGCGCGGGAACACAGGACGTGGTTCGCGTCCAACTTCCTCTTCCAGCTCGAGGCCGCTGCAGACCAGCTCCGGCATTCTGAGGGCCTCCAAAACTGTTCAACTTCGCTGCTAGGCGCAGATGGTTCCGAGTCGCAGCTTCCGGAGGGCTGGCAAAAACGCGCAGCAGCAGTGTTGCGCGTTCGCCAACCGCACGCTTTTCACCACCTCCGGAGAAAGTTGGACAAGTGGCAGTTGCCTATTCTGCCCGGGCACAGGCCTGGCCGATTTCTCAGTTCAATGCAGTCTCTGTCTGGCGTAGTGCCGCCGCGGGTTCAAGCGGCTGTTTTGCGGTGTGCTTTCAACGGTTGGACGACCGCAAGGCGCTTTCAAGGCCGAGGCGGCTGCATCTTCGGATGCGCACGGGGCGAACATAGCATCCAACACTACGCATTCTGTGCCTCCTTCCACCACTGTTGCTCGCAGCACGCCGGGCTGCAAACGCCGCCCGTCGAATGTAGGTTGAGCGATTTTCTGTGCGTGAGCCCACACGCGAATGCATTGCCTGTGCACCTCCGCTCGGAGGGGGCCAGGGTGAACGCCGCAGCACTTCGTGCCATATGTGTGTGCGCTTTGCACAGACTCCATGGCAGCGTCACACACGGTTCGTTAAGCAGGGCTGAAGCTCGAGAGGCGTTTGGGACTTTTGTGCGCGAGGGTGTCCGCGGCTACCCGCGCGCCACGTCGCTAGTGTTCGGCGCCAGCACACGTTTCAGGACCTAATTGTTCTCGCTCTCCTCCCCTCCCTTCCCCTCGTCCGCCTTCTTCCCCTTCTCCCTCCTTGTGCGGTTTTTGTGGCATGTTGTCCAGTTCTCCTCAGGCCTGTCGGCGGCGCTGTCTGTTTTCCTATGTTCATGCGCCAAGCTGCGCACTCGTCGTCTTAAAATGCCGTGGGCGGTGTTTTAATCGCATGCTCGTGTTCTTTCATGCCACGGTGAATGTATTGCCAGGCCGTCGAGGCTGTTCAACACGAGTCTGTCCGACAACAGCTTGGCAGGCAAGGGGTTGATACGTTTTAGGGTTAATTCGTATCTTTCGCCGTTTTGAACACATCAAGTTTATATACCGATTTTGGATGTACCTGCCTATCCTCGCTTTGAGGCCGGTCCCCGTAGCTGCTCCTTCCTCTCCTCGTTTCCTTCCCCATCCCGGCACCGAAATTCGTGGCATTTTCGTTGCGCCTTGGTCCGGGGTGCGATTTATTTTCTCCGGGCTCTCATATTACTTGCTTTGCTGGAGTGAATTCGTTATGGCCCCCTGGCAGGGTCGGCGGATTGCTCGTGTTCCGGCGAGCTCCGTTCCAGCCGCCGCTGAGGGCTGACAGATATTGGAGTTCTTCTGCAGTGGAGATTGGTTGATGCGTAAGAAGAATATGACCATTCCCATTACCATTACCATTGCCATGGCCATTGCTATTGCCATTGCCGTTGCCATTCCCACTGCCATTACAATCGCCATTACCGTTGCCATCTCCGTTGCCATTGCCATTGCCAGTCGCTAGCCCGTTACCATTGCCATAGCCATTGCCATTACCGTTGCCGTTACCATTACCATTCCCAGTACCATTACCATTACCATTGTCATTGCCATTACCATTACCATTGCCATTGCCATTGCCATTCGCCGCTACCATTGCCATTGCCATTGCCATTGCCATGCGCCACTACCATTACCATTGCCAGTACCATTACCATTCCGATTCACATTCCCATTCCCAATACCATGTCCATTACCATTACCATGGCAAGTGCCATTGCCATTACCATTACCATTACCTGTACTTCTACCTTTACCTTTACCCTTACCCTTACCATTCCCATTTCCGTTATCACTACCACTGCCATTTTCCATTCCCGTTCCCATTCCCATTCCCATTCCCATTCACACTTCCATTCCCGTCCCCATTCCCATCCACATTACCACTACCATTGCCATTGCCATTGCCATGGCAATTACCAGTACCTTTTCCATTCCCATTCCCATTACCATTACCATTGCCATTGCCATTGCCATTGCCATTACCATTGCCGTTGCCATAGTCATTGTCATTGCCAGTCGCTACCCCATTACCACTATCATTACCGTTACCATTACCAGTACCATTACCATTACCTCTGTCATTGCTATTACCATGCGCATTGCCATTGCCATTGCCATTAGCCACTACCGTTACCATTGCCAGTACCATCTCCGTTGCCATTCCCATCCCCATGACCACTACCATTACCATTACCATTACCATTATCATTTCCATTGCCATTACCAGTACCTTTACCTCTATCTTACCTTTACCCTTACCCTTATCATTCCCATTTCCGTTACCACTACCACTACCATTTCCATTACCGTCCCTGTTCCCATTCCCATTCGCATTCCCATTTCTTTTCCCATTCCCATTACCATTGCCATTACCATTGCACTTACCATTGCCGTTGCCATTGCCATGGCCATTATCATTGTCATTGCCATTGCCATTGCCAATCCCATTGCCATTTCCATTACCATTACCGTTGCCATTGCCATTGTCATTGACACTGCCAATCGCTACCCCGTTACCATTACCGTTACCATTAGCATTACCAGTACCATTACCACTACCTCTGTCATTACCATTGCCATTGCCATTGCCATTACCATTGCCAGTGCCATTGCCATTCGCCACTACATTTACAATTGCCAGTACCATTTCCATTCCCATTTCCGGTCCCATTCCCATTACCATTACCACTACCGCTGCCATTACCATTACAATTCCCATTCTCATTCCCATTCCCATTCCCAATGCCATTACCATTTCCATTACCATTACCATTACCGGTGCCATTACCATTACCACTACCACTATCATTTCCATTCCCGTTCCCGTTCCTATTCCCACTCCCATTCCCATTACCATTACCACTGCCACTGCCAATCCCCATTGCCATTACCATTTACCTTTACCTCTACCTTTACCTTACCCTTACCATTACCATTGCCATTGCCATGGCCATTACCACTGCCATTGCCATTGCCATTGTCATTGCCATTCCCATTGCCATTGCCATCGCCATTACCTTTGCCATTGCCATTGCCATTGTCATCGCCTCGCTACCCCGTTACCACTATCATTACCGTAACCATTACCAGTACCATTACCATTACCAGTGTCATTACCATTCCCATTACCATTACCATTGCCATTGCCATTGCCATTGCCATTGCCATTTGAGGATTTCAGTAGGAATCATCCAGTGGAGGGTTTCAGTAGGAATCCACATGTGGAGGATTCAGTAGGAATCATTCAGCGGAGGGTTTCGATAGGAACCCTTCTGTCGAGGATTTCATTGTGAATCCTTCTTATGGGGGTGTTCAATAGGAATCCTTCTAGGGGGGAGCGCAGATGTGGCCACGTCGCGTGTTTTTTTTTTTTTTTTTTTTTTTTTTTTTTTTTTTTTTCCTGGCGCCCCCCCCCCACAGAAAAAAAGAAACATTTTTTTCTGGGGGGGGGGAATGCCATGAGAAAAAAAGGCAGAAAGGTAGGAGCAGGGGGTTACGGAGGAGGAGGAGGAGGCGGAGGAGGAGGAGCAGGAGGAGGAGGACGACACAGAGCAGAGTTTGCACAGAAACAGTCGCGAACTCAGCGCGAAAGCCTCGCGCGCGCGCTTCGGAACCACAGGGACTCCACAATCCCCCGTTCTCGAGAAGGAGGAGGAGGAGGAGGAGGAGGAAAGCCAAGAAGAACGCGGAAAGAAGGAGGATGGGAGAGGAGGCGGAGGGGAGGAAGAGACTTAGGGAGGAGGAGGAGGAGGAGAGAAGGAGGAGGAGAGGAGGGAGGAGGAGGAGGAGGAGGAGGAGGTAGAGACTGAGGAGGAGGAGGAGGAGGAGGAGGAAGAGACTGAGGAGGAGGAGGAGGAGGAGGAGGAGGAGGAGGAGGAGGAGGACGGGGTGGAGGAGGATAGTCGGATAAACGATGCCCAGATCTCCCGATCCGATGCTGACCGGCCTCGCCCTGCTGCCCTGCACAGCCGCTGCTCCGCGCCGCGGAGGACCGCCTCGCCACCCCGCCGGGCGCGGCCCCGGCCGGCTCCGTGCGCCTGCGCCTGCGGAACGTCCCCGCGGAGTACGACGCCGCCCTGCTGAAGGAGGACCGCCTCTGCCGGGGCCTCCCAGTCGGGCCATTCCGACGCCGTTTTCTTACCCGTTCCGTCGCCGTCTTTGTTGCGGGTTCCCGCTCCGGTTCCAATCCTGGAGCCGTTTTCGCTGCCGTTTCCGGTCGCCGTTTTTTGGCCGTTTTCCTTTTCAAGGGACATTTTTTCGGAAACGGTGAAAGAACGGCCCTGCCGTTTCCGGGGCCCACTAGGGCCTGTCCCTCTTTGGAGACTGGAGCATATACGTTGCCAGTGGCGGGCTGCCTGGTGCAATCCCAGGACTTTTTCGAAGGTCGGGCGTGACGTCGGGGTG
>CAUYUJ010011669.1:1132343-1222808 GCA_963575745.1 Prorocentrum cordatum | reverse complement strand
CCCCCCTCCCCCCTTTCGTTCGCGCCCCCCAGGACGGCGCCAGCGCCAGCGCTGCGGCTGCTGGCGGCGATGCAGGCCTCCCAGGGCCAGGGCGCGCCGCCCCGCCCACGCACGTGCACGACGTCCACCCGCCGCCCCCGTCCGACCGCCTCACGTTCGAGAAGCACGACTTAGATCAAGCAGCGGCGCAGATGATCGGTCGATTCACTCCAGATGACTTGGCCAAGCTGAAGAAGACCTTGACCCAGCAGCCGAACATCAGCGTTGGGACAATCTGCAGCGGCACCGACCTTTGCAAGTACGCCATCGACGCGATCCTCAGCGCGGCCTCGGAGTCCGCGAGTCTCTGCCTGGAGCAGCGGGCCACGGCCACCAGCCGCTTCGCTTGCGAGAAGAAGAAGGTCGCCCAGGCGTTCCTCCAGGTCATGCACGATCCGACCACCATGTGTCTGTTCGCTGACGCGGGTGACCTCAGGCACGGGAAGGCGTTCGACATCATATCCAGCCAGCAGAAGCCAGTCCCGGGCGTCAGTTGGGTGCTGATTGGGTTCTGCTGCCAGAGCGTCAGCCTGTGCAACATCAACAGCGCCGACGCGTGCGTCACCATCCGCAAGGGCGACAAGAAGACGGGGCAGACCTTCAAGGACTCCCTCGCCTATATCGCGAGGTTCAGGCCAGCGCTGCTCACCTTGGAGAACGTGACCGCCATCGACAACAAGAGCGACGACGGCACCGACAACAACCTGGACGAGATCGTCATCGCGCTGCACAACTTGGGCTACGCGGTGCTGACGCTGCGGCTCGACGCCAGGGACCACGGGGTGCCCCAGCGTCGCAACAGGCGCTCTCTCTCTCTCTCTCTCTCTCTCTCTCTCTCTCTCTCTCTCTCTCTCTCTCTCTCTCTCTCTCTCTCTCTCTCTCTCTCTCTCTCTCTCTATATCCTACCGCTGGTCTATGCTGAAGCGAGCCCCCTGCGACGCCATTTTGTGGCCATTGTCTTCCCGCGATTATTCGTGGTCGTGGCTCGCTTTGGTGCAGCAAGAAGAATCTAACTTTAACTTGAATGCGTTGGGGGCAAAAGTAGGCTGACCCCCTCCCCCTCGGGCCCCAGGAATCCTACTTCTCTCGGCTTCCGCCTCCTGTTCGTCTCGCCTCTCCTTTCCTCCTGATCTCCGTGGTCGTCGGCGTCTCCCTCCCGCTCCTCCTCGCGGCGCTTCTTGTCGCCCCAGGGCGCCCTCGGCCCTCTCTCCGCCGGCCCCCCAGGCAGTGGATCCTCGGCTTCCTGATGAAGTTGACCCCCCTCACCAAGCAGGATCAGACTGACGCTGGCCCGATGCTGACGAACTGCAAACGCATCATCTACTCGGTCATGGCGAACCCGATGGATATCGACAAGTTCCTGCTGGAGGAGGGCAGCGCTGAACTCGCGTTGTTCCAGGGGCGTCGCGCGGACATCTCGATCTCAGAGAGGGCGCCCGCTCAAGGCAAGGCGAAGGCGCCGAGTTGGCCAGAGAAGCACCGCGAGGCCTTCCGCACGCGGAACCTCACGTACCCGCCAGTGATCGATTGCCTCTACGGGGAGCGGACGGTCAAGAACCTCGGGTTCATGCCCAAACGTTCCCAGGAGTGCGTGGTTTTCATGGACCTGACTCTGGGGCCCATCAGGGAGGGGGAGCCCGAGGAGATCATTGACGTGAACCAGAGCATCAGCCGCATCCCAAGGTGCACTGGCTCCTGCCCTTGCATCACGCCGAACGCCCTCCTGTGGCTCCGCAAGCGCCAGCGCTTGCTCGAAGGGCCCGAGATCTTCGCGCTGCAGGGCATGCCGTGGTTCAGCAACACCATGCTTGCCAGCACCTTCCCCAGGCCGGGCGTCTACACGAACTTGGGTGGCAACGCGTACAACGCCTACAACGTCATGGCGATCGGCATCGGGATGCTGACTGTCTACGAGCGGGCCTTGTTCTGAACGAGGGCCTGGTTCTAAGTTCTAAGTTGGCCCAGGCGAGGACATCGGGGCTCATTCACATTAAATATTATTTCTGTCGGCGCCGCCAGCCAGCGCTGCCTTCCCTCCCTGAGGAGATCCAGGGGGATGAGGAGTTCAGGGCGAGTGGAGGATGGGGGGCTGAGGAGATGAGTTTGATGACTTTCGGTTCCCAGCGCAGTTGCAGCTTTAGTGCGCCCAGGGGATCAGCTGCCTCGCTCGAGATCTCGGAGGCTGAAAGCGACGCTCAGGAAGGCTGCGCTCAGAGAGGGCACTGAGGCGCTGGGAAAGGAACTGCGTCGCTCTCCCCCTCTGCCCCGAGTGGGCCGGGTCGCCCCTCTGCCATCCGCCCTCTAGCGCCCTTTTTCACCTGTCCCCCTCCCCCCGCCCCCCCATCCACCCTCCCTCCACCCTCCTCCCTCTACCCTCCACCCCTCCTCCCTCCACCCTCCTTCCCCCCTCTTCCCTGCGCCAGCGAGGGAGGGGAGATCCCGCGTCCCTCTAAGCCCCATCCCTCCACCCTGCTTCCCGATCCACCATGCTCTCTCCCTCGTCCTGGTGCCAGCGAGGCCCCCTGAAAGGGTGGCCCCCAAGATGGGGCCGAACGCCAGCCATGTCACCCCTAGGGGCTCGAAGACATTCGCTCTAGCCGTTCTTCGCGCGTCGCGGCCTGGGCCGTGGACCTGCCCATCTCCAGGGTGGCCTCGCGAGGGCGCGAAGATAACCGCGCGTCGCGCATCGCCGGGCGCGAAGCGCGAAGTTAGGTGGCCTTGGAACGGGGTTCACGCTTCGCGTCGAGGTTTGAGCCGCGCACCTCGACGGCCGAGGTTAGAGAATTTCTGGACTTGGCTAACTGCCCCCTGAACCCTTGAATGGGGCCCGATTGCCGCCTTGCGGTGCCCTGGGAGAGGTCTGGGGAGCAGCTTCGAGAGGATATCTTCAATGCCATTCGGGGATTTTGAGCGTATGGGCCCCAGGAGGGGTCCAGGATTTATTTTGAGCGGATTTCGAAACGATCGGTAGCTGTTTCGGGCCTAGTTGTCCTCGCTGTCGGACGCATTCCAGCCGCCTCTCTCGCGGCCACCCGAAGTCTCCCTGGCCCCCGCCGCTCACGGCCATGGCCCTCGACGACGCTGGCTTCGGGGGCGGCTTGTTGGATTGCTTGGGAGTTCCGGCAAGGTCGGCGCCGACTGAGTGTTCCGAGTACGGCGGCGACGACGAAGGTTTGGCGGTTGGGCGCCTCGGGTGCAAGCGACGCCGCGTCGGCAATGACGATGATGGCGCCAATGGGGTCTCTGGCCGCCAGTACGCGTCGAAGGCGGGATGCGGCTTCGTTGGCGTGCTCTCGGCCACGGCCGCCGCTTACTTCGCTTCCCTGAACATGGACCTCGCCAAGAAGAAGTGCAAGTTCTGCAAGAAGGACCCCTCGAGCCCCGGCGAGCTGGACCCCGACTCGACGATTTCTTGGGGCAAGCCCAACTGGGGCGGCAAGATTTGCGCGTACTGCCTTGTCACCAAGAACCGACTCTGGCCGAACAAGAGCTGCGCTGACGTGTCCGCTGATGTGGCCGGGGACAAGGCGACGCGCGACAAGTTCTTCTCTTTCCGCACATGGCTGATCGCCCAGTACAAGGCTGGTGCCAAGGCCGTGAGGGACCTGTCCGGCTGGGACGGCGCGCCCGTCGAGACCGTGGCGCAGTCGCAGTCGATCTCGGTGGAGAAGGAGGACAGGGGGACCATGAAGCTGCTGACAACGTACATCCCGCTCTATGGCGATCCTGCCACCAACGGCCTCGGCCACACTGTGACGAAGACAGAGTGGCGCGATGGCACCATCAGGGACGTTGTGCTGATGCCTGAAACTGCGGAGGACGAGATGAAGTGCGCGTGGAAGATGAAGGCCGAAGTCGAGAAGAGGCGCATGCTCGACGACGGCACGTTGACGCAGGACCCTGACCAGCAGAAGAATCTGTTCGCGTCGCTCCAGAAGGGCGCGCTCAGCCAGTTCAGCGGCCAGCGGATGGCCGCTGTCGCGTTGCCCGAGACGCCGCAGAAGGGCAAGGACCCTCCTCCTCCCCGTCCTCATCATCCTCCTGCTCCTCCCCCCCCTCCATATCTGGGTCGATTGTCTTTTTTTCGGGGGGAGGGTGGGGGGGCGGGAACAGAACGCAATGAAAAAGCAATGCCTACGACTTGGCCTTGCCGAGACCCACGGTTATGAACGAACTTTCAAATGCCATCTTCCCCCCCCTCCTCCTAGGGCGCTCCCGGGCCTGATCCGCCCTTCGCCCAGAGCCCTACATAGCTTGGATGGGGGGCCCAAAGAGGGGCCAAGAGAGCCCCTAGAGGCTCCAGGAGCGGCCCAAACGCGAACAGACCAGAACACACCGCGTCGAACCAATTGCGTTGGAACTTATGTTGGGCGCCCCCGAGGGCCCCATGAGAGCCCCGAGATAGCTCCGAGAGGCCCCTGATAGACCCCTGAGATGGCCCAAGCGAGCCCCGAGAGACTCCAGGAACGGCCCCACAGCGAGCAAAAAAAAGGTCCAGAACCCATCGTTGCGAAGCAATTGGTTTGGAACTTTTGTTGGGCGCTCCTCGGGGGCCCCATGGGGGCCCCGAGATGGCTCTCGGATGCCCCCGAGGTGCCCCTACGAGGGCCCAAGAGAGCCCCATGAACCCCCCCGCGCCCCGAAGTGGAGGTGGAGGAGGAGGAGGAGGAGGAGGGGGGGAGGAGGAGGAGGAGGAGGAGGAAGGAGGAGGAGGAGGAGGAGGAGGAGGAGGAGGATAGGATGGGAGGCAGGAGGAGGAGGCGGCATATGAGGAGTGGGAGAGGAGGAGGAAGGCGGAGGAGGCGGAGGCGGGGGAAAAATGAGGCATGAAATAAGGAGTATGCGGGCATGCGAGCACGCGACATGAGGCGCCGGACCCTCTGTCACGAGCGGGGTTGGAGGAGGCAGGTGAGGGGGGAGGGGAGGAGGAGGATGGAGGAGGAGGAGGAGGAGGAGGAGGAGGAGGAGGAGGGGGGAGGGAGTGGGGGGAGGGGAGTAGTGGAGGAGGCGGCGGAGGAGGAGGAGGAGGAGGAGGAGGAAGGGGAGAGGGGGTAGGAGGAGGAGGACGGAGGAGGTAGGAGGAGGGCGGAGGAGGAGGAGGAGGAGGAGGGGGAGGAGGAGGAGGGGGGCAGCAGCAGTAGCAGCAGCAGCAGCAGCAGCAGCAGCAGGGAGGAGGGGAGGAGGAGCAGCAGGAAGGAGGAGGAGGAGGAGGAGGAGGAGGAGGAGGAGGAGGAGGAGGAGGAGGAGGCGGTAGGCGGGGGGTAGGATGAGAGGAGGGAGGAAGGGTGAGATGAGGAGGAGGAGGGGGAAGAGGAGAGGAGCAGAGGAGGAGGAGGAGGAGGAGAGGTGGAGGAGGAGGGGGGGGAGGAGGGGGGGAGGAGGAGGAGGAGCATGGGGGAGGAGGCGCATGAGGAGGAGGCCAGGGGAGGTTTGGTGATCCCGCTGCGCCGCAGGACGGAGCTGCGTCGTCGGCGTCGCCCGAGGTCCCTGCCAGTGGAGGGGCGCCCGAGTCGCAGCTTGCGGTGGACTCGGACTCCGAGGACGACGTGCGCGAGGACGACGACGGCGGCGACATGTTGCTCGGCCTCCTCGGGGGCGCCGCGCCTCGCAGCAGCGGCGCAGGCGCTCGCGGGCCCGCGGCGGGGGCCCAGGGCAGCGGCGGGCCAGGTCTCTCGGGCAGCACCTCGTCGGGGCGCGCAGGGCAGGCGCAGCCTGGCGGCGGCGCCCGCGCGGCCGCGGTCGCCCCAGCGAGCCGCCCGTCGAGCGCGATGCCGCCGCCGTTGAAGGGCGGCGGCGCGGCCTCGAAGCGGGCTCGCACTGGCGCTGCCGCCGCGGGTGGCCCTGCGGACAGCGCGGACCAGGCCAAGTTGGAGAGGCGCCCTGGGCGAGCGAGCTCGGCCCCCACGCGCGCCGACGCGGCCAGTGCCCCCTCCAGTGCGGGTCCTCTCGGGGGCCCCCGGGGGCCCGATGGGGCCCCTCCCGGGGCTTCGGGCGGCGCTTCGGCTCCTTCCTCGTCGCCGCGGCTGGGCTCGAAAGACTGGGTCGTCGCGGGAGTTATCTCGGGTTCCCAGGGCCGCTTCCAGGGGTCGCGGAGGGAGGGCGAGGATGATGATGATGATGATGATGATGATGAGGAGGAGGAGGAGGAGGAGGAGGAGGAGGGGGAGGAGGTGAAGGAGGCGCCCAATCCCTCTCGTCCTTCATATTCCTCCGATCTCCCTTATCCCTCTTGATCCTCCAATCCGTGTCACCCCTCCGATCCCTCTTCCCTCGCGTCCCTCTTGTCCATCATATTCCTTGTATCCCTCATATCCCTCCCGCGCTTCCGCGCGCCTCAGCCCGGCCCAGCCCCCCGGGGTCTGTTCGGGGCCCGCCCCGGGCCCCTCGAGGTCCACGTGGGAGCCCGGGGCCCCAGGGCTCTCGCGGCCCCCAGGGCCAGTGTAGCTCAGCAAGACGGTTCATTCGTTGGTTTCCGCGGGTTTGGGAGGCGGCGGCGGCGCGCGCGGGGGTGGGGCCGAGCCAGCCAGGGAAGCCCAGCAGACCCTGGCGAAGGGCGAGAGGGAGGTCCAGGCTTTCTCGCGGTACGAGAAGCGCGTGATCATCCACGATAAGGATAAGGCTTTCTACAAGAATATGACCAACCTCGTCGCGGCCATCGAGAAGAAAGCCCCCGGGCTGGCTCATTTGGCTGACAAGTTCGTCGTGATGAAGAAGCAGCTGAACGGCCTGGTCTCCATGGTTAAGGTCTACAAGCTGTGGGTTAAGAAGGGGAACGACGAGCAGTTCATCAAGGACGTTGGCGAGGCCCGACAATTCCTGCTCGCTGATCCTCCTGCCGCTCTGACCCTTCCCCCGTGCATGGAGTGCGATTTGTTGACGGTGAACTTTTGCGTCGGCATCACTCAGGTGCTCAAGGTGGGCGGCCCCGGCATCGTCGATGAGATGAAGCGCCGCTTCGCTTTCGTTTCGCTGGACAAGCTCGAGCCACTCTGCGCGAGCGACGAGGCGCGCAACTTCCAGTTGACGAGCATCCAGCAGGTCATCGTGGATATCCTGTCGATGTTCCCCGGCGGCGCGCCCTCGGACGCCAATCTGAACACCATGCGCGCGTGCGTGGTTTCGCTCTTGGCGCCGTTCCCGAGGAGCCACGCGAACGTCGACAGCACTGGCGTCAGGTTCGCCAAGTCGTATGGCGAGCAGATGGTGGATCTGAAGAATTGCCTCGACATTGCCCCCGGCATGGGCTCGAAGGAGCTCAACGCAGCGTTCGATCTCATCCAGCTTGTGGAAAGCGCCGCGTCCGCAGTTCCGGATGATGAGAACAAGAAGGAGTTGCTCTCGCATTTCGCAGGCATGCCCAACGGAGTGAGGCTGCTGCGGGCGTCCAAGGAGTCGTTGTCTAGCCAAAGGGCCGCACGGAAGAGCGAGGGCCAGGTGGAGGCGCTTATCCGCGAGATCAACGTCGAGGGCAGCAGCCACGAGAGCCTCATTGCGCTCGACGCCATCTTCGGCCAGAAGGACGCGCCAACGCTCAGGGTTCCTTACCTGAGGGCCTTCATTGCCCGCGCGGAGAAGTTGACCAAGGCGCTGGGGGCACTCGTCAAGCAGGCGTTCGATGACCCTGGCGACGCCTTTGACGCGACCACCTTCAAGCTCAAGCCTGATCAGGCTCGCGACTCCTTGCACTCCCAGGTGCGCTGGCTGAGTTCGTCGAAGATTTTGCACATCGACATGGGCGACAAGGAACGCGCCCAGCAGGGCTGTCGCGACATGATCTCGGCCTCCAGTCTCCTCGACACCCTCTTGGGCTCACCGCTATCCCTGTGCCAGGGCGACAGCGGCGGAGCGGACATCGCAGACGTGTCTGTCTTCGAGGGCCTGGCGCAGATGCTGCGCCACCTGAAGGGCGTCTCCCATGGCGCGATCGAGTACTGCGGCATCCCTCGCGAGACGATCGACGCCTGGGCCCATGCAGGCGGGCTCGCAGTCGGCAGGGGCCTCGCTTCATTCTTGACTCCGAGGTTGGCAGAGCTCATCCCGGTCATCTTCGGCGGCAGCAACTCGAAGTACTGGGAGGCCGAGGGCGACGAGCCGAAGGTGAAGGTCTTCCTCGAGGAGGGCGACGTGAGTAAGATGTGCGAGGAGGACTCGAAGGCCCCTCAAGGCGCGGGCGGTCACGTGGCGACCATGGAGCACCACATCGAGCACGTCGAGAACGTCTGCGTGGCGTTGGACTCCCGCAAGTTCTCGCTCTTCCTCCATATCGTCTGGAAGGTCACGCGGTCGCGGAGGTGCTGCGCGGCAGTTCTACAGGCCGATGCGGGGCGAGGGCAGGCGTCTCCAGGGTCAGTCGGGAACCAGGGCCTGTCGGGGCCCAGGGTCCGTCGGGGTCCCAGGTCCGTCGGGGTCCAGGGTCCGTCGGGGCATAGGGTCCGTCGGTGCCCGGGGCCCGTCAGGCGCGCTCGGCGCCCCGTATCTGCTTGGCGGCTGCCGCGTGCAGGCAGCGGGCCAGGCCAGCTCGGGTGAGTGGGCGAGCGTTTCCCCGAGGGAGTTCGCGGCGTACCAGTCGTTGAAGGCCTGCTCGAAGTCTCTGAAGGAGATCGTCGCGTCCACCCCGTTCAACGAGTTCGACGATGCCGAGATCATCAGCTTCGTGAACTCGCGCCAGCTGGGCATGCCGAGCGTGCCCGGCAACTTGGTTGGGGCGATTGCGAAACTGGCTGTGGTGGCTGGCGAGGATGCGCTCAACGCTGCGGAGACCGCCTGGGCACGCGCGGTGAACGTCAACTGCGGCATCTTGGTGAAGGCGGTTCCCGACCACGCGTCCTACACGACCGATGCGTGGGATAGCGCCAAGGTCACGTCGGAGATCGTCGAGAAGAAGGCCGCCTGGCAGGACTTGGCAGGGAAGTGGGCGCGGCTCGGGGCCATGAAGGAGGCAATGGTTGAGCATATCGGCGGCGAGGCCTGGCACTCGAAGGAGTCGACCAAGGATGCCGCCAAGCAGTGCGAGAAGGTGCTTGTCGACGTGAAGGGGTTCATCGCCACGGTGGCGTGCTGCGAACTCATCTGCGTGGCGCTCCCCGCCACCCCGAAGGCCCAGCGGTTCAGGAAGATCGAGGAGCACCTTCAGAAGGCCCGTGCTGCTGGGGCACAGTTGCCGCCCAACCTGGTCCAGTACTTGGAGAGGGAGAAGAAGAAGGCGCGGCCTGGGCAAGCGTGAGACGCGAAGGCATCGCCGACCGTGTTTCGCGCGCCCTCGCCAGTTCGGGGTCGGGGCGCCTATTCGCATAGGCCGCTGGCCGGGGGTGACTGCGCCGACCGCGCGTCCCGCCCGCGCGGAGGCGGCGCGGCTGCGATGGCCACTGCAGCCGCGCCGCGGGCATTTTTTGTGCGCGTTGGCGCCGTGGGGAGAGGGAGGGCCTTCCAGGCCGCGGCGCAGCGTCGCGCCCTCCCGCGGTCAGCCAGCTCGACGGCTCCGAGGGGGAAGAGGGGGCGATGAGGAAAAGAGAGGAGGAGGAGGAGGAGGAGGAGGAGGAGGGGGAGGAGGGGGAGGAGGATGAGGAGGAGTAGGAGGAGGAGTAGGAGTAGGAGGAGGAGGGGGCGGAGGAGGAGGCGGATGAGGAGGAAGGAGGAGGAGGAGCAGGAGGAGGAGGAGGAGAAGGGCGACAACGACGACGACGCGACGACGACGACGACGACGAGGAGGATGACGACGACGACGACGACAATGACGACAACGACGACTCTTGCGACGACGAGGATGAGGACGACGACGACGAGGACACCGACTGCGGACGACGACCACGAGGACAACGAAGATGACGACTACGAGGGTGGGGACGACGCCGATGAGGGCCACGGCGAGGTCGATGATGATGAGGGCGATGGGGGCGCCGACGACGACGACGACGACGAGGACGACGACGACGACGACGTCGACGACGATGACGACCAGCCTGCCGCGTCGGTCAGTCGGTCTCAGTCGAGCTGACGGCCGACGCTGCGGGGGCGACGACGACGACGCGATGACGACGACGACCCGACGACGGGATATCATAGGGGGTGGAGCTTGGTGGAGCTGGCTGCTGCATGGCGCCGAGGCCCGCTCGGGGCGGCCTGGCGCAGCGAGGCGTCATTGCCTGCATGATCAGTCGAAGTGGCTGGATTTGAAAAGTGAAAGAGGGGTTCCCATCTCCCCTCATTCTCCCCTACTCGTCCCCCTATCGTCTCCCTCAGCCCCCCCGGGCCCCCTCCGCACCCCTGCCCCTCAGGAGGAGGGCGTCGAGAGGAAAGGGCAGGATGGCAGGATGGGACGTGGGAAGCGGGTGGGTACGAGGTCATGGAAACAGGCGTCCGCTAGGTTCGAGGCTCACGCAATTCCGCGGCTGCTTAGCTCCAGAGTTGCAGTGGCTGCGTTCGCCTCCCGCGGGGCTCCCTCATGGAGGATTCCTGTAGGCCTCCCAAGGGCTTCTTAGGGGCCTCATGGGGCCTCCTGAAAGCGTGTTGCCACCCCCCCAGGGCTCTCGAGGGCTGTTTCGGAGCTATGATATCTTCATCCTTTATTCCATTATTCCTTTTCGCGCTTTACTCCCTTAGCCCCTCACCCCCTGACCCCTTGCCTACATGTATTTCCCTTACTCCCTTACTCCTTTACTCACTGCACAAATTATTTCCTCATGTCTTACTCCTTTACTCCCTTACTGCCTTATTTCCTTACTCCTTACTCCCTCACCCTTTACCCCTTTTACCCCTTACTCCTGCTCCGTACTGTTTTACTCCCTTACCCCCTTACCCCCTCACTCCTTACCCCCTTACTCCTTACTCCCTTCGTCTTTTACTCCCTTACCCCCTTACCCCCTTACTCCTTACTCCCTTACTCCTTTCCCCCTTCATGTTTTACTCCCTTATTTCCTTATCTCCTCTATCTTTCACCATTCTTACTCCCTTACGCCTCCCTCCTGGGCCAGATTCAGAACGCTGCCTTTCGGGATGCCTCAATTTTTGAGCATTCTTGAATTTGTTTTGACTTTGCACAATTCGCCCAAAATCCGCCTGTGGGGGGACATGCCCGACCTAACTCCAGGTGCGCCTCGTGGTGCCGGCGGCCTCCAGGTGATGGGCCGATTTTCCACCACTACTGCCATAGGTAGGAGGGGGGGGAGGAGGAGGCGGAGGCGGCAGGGGAGAAGGAGGAGGTGAAGGAGGACCTCCCCATCATTCTCTCTTTCCCGTGCCACCCACAGTGGAGGCCAGTCCAGAAGAGACCTTCCACGAGAAACCCAACCTTGAGATACCAGGACGTCCATTGATTCTTGGCGTGGGATTGTCCCGCTCTCTACAGCGAAACCATCGACACCAGAGAAACCCAGAGCGCCCTGGAGGCAAGCAGGGAGTTTCTGGGCATGGCCCCCCACTGTATGGTATTGTTACGTCGGGCGTGTCCCACAGGGGGAATATGCAAACATAGTCAAACAATACTCGGGGGACAATTTGTTTGGAGTACTTTTGGACCAGTTTGGAATATTTTTTGAGCATTTTGTGACCATTTTGGAATATGTGTTGGGATACTTCTTGACCAGTTTGGATTTTTTTTTGTGGATTTTGTACTCTTCGTCGAAAAAACCCCTGTAGGGGGGGGCACGCCCTTTGTGGGCCCCGGAAACGGCAGGGCCGTTTTTTCACCGTTTCCAGAAAAATGTCCCTTGAAAGTGGAAACGGCAAAAAAAAAGGCGACCGGACACGGAACAAAAAAAAACGGCTCCAGAATTGGAACCGGAGCCGGAACCGGTCAAAAAACGGCGACGGAACCGGTGAAAAAGCGGTGTCGGAACCGGCAGAAAAACGGCAAAACGGAACCGGTAACAAAACGGCCCTGTCGTTTCCAGGGCCCACTAATCAAACGACGCGAAGATCGGGACAAAATCGGATCGGGATATCTCGAAATCTCTGAGAATCGGCGGGTTTGGAGGATGTATTGGGCGCCGCGGCCGCTCCAGAGCGTTCCGGAACGCTCTGAGAGCGCTCCGGAACGCTCTGGAGCGATTTATCCCGATCCTAGCCCTGTTTTACGTTTCCAGGGCCCACTAAGGGCACGCCCGACTCAACACCCAGTGCGGCCTCGTGGTGCCGGCGCGGCCGCCCGCAGAGGCCGCCCGCCCGCCCGCCGCCGCGGCTGCCCCTCCGCCGGCGGGGGCGCCCCCGCGGGGGGACGGCCGCGGGCCTCTCTGCCGCGGCCGCGGGGGGCACGCTCGGGTCGGGCGAAAGGGGTCAGAGCCCCGAATCATCAGGGGTAACTCGGGTCAGGGCTAACTCGGGTTCGTTTTTCGGGAGTCCGAACCCGAGTTGCCCTGGACCCGAGTTACCCCGGATAATTCGGGCGCCCAGAGCCCCGAATCATCAGGGGTAACGCGGGTCAGGGCTAACTCGGGTTCGCTTTTCGGGAATCCAAGCCCGAGTTGCCCCGGACCCGAGTTACCCCGGATAACTCGGGCGCCCAAGGAAGAGGGCGCCCCTTGTTCGGGGATGGCCAGGACCCCAGGCAAGGGGACCCGGTTTGTGGTAGTCGGGGAAGAACAAGTTGCAACCCCACAAATATATTGCACCAAATCTATTGCATCACCACAAACCGGGCTCTTATTAAGGGGACCTGGTTTGTGGTAGGACCCTGGAGCCTTCGAACTGGCCAGAATCACTAAACCAGGTCTGCCATAGCTGGTGTTTTTTCGGGTGACGGCAGTTCCAGTTCGTGGAAATGGGACGGGGGGGCGCACCCGGTACAGATCACTAAACCAGGTTCCACTAAACCCAGTTCTGCCAACGCCCCACTTTTGCGCGGCTGCGCGCAGGGTTAAGTCGGGCCTGTCCCTCTAGAGGGGGAATGTTCAGAAGTAGTCAAAAAATAGTCTGGGGACTCGTGTTTGAGTATTTTTTTGACCATTTCGGAGTATTTTGAGGAGTTTTGTTCATTTTTCACCCAAAATCCCCGTGTAGGGGGACACGCCCGACTTAAGCGCAGGGAGGGTGGGGGGGTTGCCCATCGGTCGTTGAAAGTAGGTACTCTTGGATGCCCAGATTCCAATCTACTTGAAGCGCCTTCCTGCTTCAGTGATTGAGTGGCTTCACCCTGTCCGTCCTCCCGCGGGAGCGGACGGACCCCAATCTACTTTCAACGCCTTCCTATTTCATGTTTCTACCAACCTACTTCGTCCGACCGATGGGTTGGTGAGGAGGGGGGAAGGCTTCTTATCGGGACGATCGAAGCGGGTGAGGAAAGAATGGGTACAATGCCCAACACCATTTCTTGTTCCCTTGGAGCAAGACTCGCCGTCCGCGCCGCCGCGGGCGTGGTTCACCGAAGACACGAAGCCGTATGCCCAGCAGCGGCCGCTTTCGGTTTTGGACAGCATTAGTTGTTGGGCATGGTACCCCTGCTTCTCAGAAGCACCCCTGCCTCTTAGAAGGTGCAGGGCCTGTACCTTCTAAGAAGCAGCCTCCTTCCAAAAAGCCCTGCCCTCTTTCCCTACACCCATGTTCGCGCCGCTCAACTCGGGCCGGACAAAAGGGGGGGATAGGGAAAGGGGGGGTTACGACATTTGCTGCATGCAGCTGGTTTCGGCCCTTCCGAGGGGCCCATTCCTCGATACATAGCCACCTCCAGCGCTGGGAGGCGCAGGGAAAATCAGCTACGTGAGCTGATTCTCACCCCCCCCCCTTTGCTATCCCCCCCTTTCGCCCGACCCGATCAACAGAGAACGAACACCCTTGCGGCAGGGGGCCCTAAACAGCTTTGCACAGTTCACGGTGGGGGCGCCACGATGGTCGGAGGAGGAAGAGGTACCCCTACAGCCACCCCTCCCTCGCTTTCCCCTTTCTGGGCCTCCTGGGGGGCCCTCGTCGCCACCGCTGGACTCGCCCCGTAATTCTGGTCAGAACGCGCCCCAGGCGAGGTCTGGGGAGTGGTGGTATGGCTCCCCGTTGTGGGGGGTCCCCACGTCGTGTGGTGACAGACCCGGCGGTGACCTCGAAATCCACAAAGACCTCACCGCAGGGTCGGCCACACCACGGTTTTGGGACCTCGGAGGCCCCAGTCGCCCGAGACTTCTTCGACGAACGACCTAAGTCCCAAAACCATGCGGTGACCCCTCGGCGGCGAGCGAGGGGGGAAGTGAGAAGGAGAAGGCCTTTCAGAAGGCTCGGAGGTCCCCCGGCCTTCTGAGAAGTTTTCGAAGCCTTCCCCGAAGACGCAAAACGCCTCTCGGAAGGCGCGAGGGCTTCTGAGAGGCCCCGCCGCCTTCTGAGAAGGCCTTCTGCCCCCTCTTTCCCCCCCCCCCCCCTCCCTTCGCTCGTCGCCAAGCTCCGACTCCTCACCCACTCACCACACGGTGTGGTCACCACCCCGTCGGTGGGGCCCCCGAAAACTCGGGCCTCCCCGGGCGGGGGGGGGGGGGCGCGACGCGCGGGGGCCCCGGCGGGGGCCGCGACGGGCCGCCGCGTGCTGGGGGGCCCGGGCTCCCTCGCCCGAGCGCGGGGAGCATCCGACTGTCTGGGCCCCCCCAGGTGTTGGGCGCCGCGTAATGGGGGGGTCATAAATGGGGGGGTGTCGCGGGTGGTCCGAAAAGGTACCCAAACGGTACCTAAACGAGCCCCCTGGGGCTCCGGAGAGGCCCGAAAGGGGAACGAAAGGGGACCTTTTTTGACCCCCCCATTTGTGACCCCCCCATTAAGCCACGCCCAAAGGTGGGTGTCGGAGCAGAGGGGGTCGGAGGGATCGCGCCGCGTCGCCGACGCATGGCCGCTGCGGCTCGATGCGGAGCCCGACGTGCTTCACGTCGACGTCGCCGATGCATCGCCGACGTCGACGATGCGTCGGCGGTGCAGATTCCGATGAATCGCCGATGCATCGCCGATGCATCAGCGATGCGGCGCGATTCTCCGACCCCATCTACTCCGACCCCATCTAGGAGGCCTCTATATTGAGAACCCTGTGCCAGTTCTTCTCTTGTAATCGGGGAGAGCCATACTGAGAGGTCTTGCAGACAGGCTGTTTGTAAGGAGCACTGATCTGTGCCAGCCTTTTTTTTGTAATCGGGGAGAGCCATATCGGGAATCCTTGCAGACAGGCTGTTTATAAGGAGCACCGATCTGTGCCAGTCCTTTTTTTTCCCTACCTAGGCTCTGTCTAGAAGGGTTCTTACTCTCTTAGCTTAAAGGGGCGGGCAGTGGAAAGCGCCCCGGGCGGTTCCCCCGGTCCCCGCCCCGCGGGTTCCCCAGGTACGTCCCCTTAGCTTAGCGTTGCTTATCTCATCTTAGCTTAACTTAGCTTAGCTTAGCTTATCTCATCTTAGCTTAGCTTAGCTTAGCTTTAGCTTAGCTTTAGCTTAGCTTTAGCTTAGCTTTAGTTTAGCATTCGCTTAGCTTTCGCTTAGCTTTAGCTTAGCTTTAGCTTAGCTTAGCTTTAGCTTAGCTTTAGCTTAGCTCCAGCTTAACTGTTGCTCAACTTTAGCTTAACTTTAGCTTCGCTTTAGCTTAGCTTTAGCTTAGCTTTAGCTTAGCTTTAGCTTAGCTTTAGCTTAGCTTTAGCTTAGCTTTAGTTTAGCTTTAGCTTAATACTAGCTTAGTTGTAGCTTAGCTTTAGCTTAGTTTTATCTTAGCTTAGCTTCGCTTTAGCTTAGGTTTAGCTCAGCATTCGCTTAGCTTTAGCTTGGCTTTAGCTTAGCTTTAGCTTTAGCTTAGCTTTAGCTTCGCTTTATCGTAGCTTTAGCTTAGCTTTAGCTTAGCTGTAGCTTGGCTTTAGCTGAACTTTAGCTTAGCTTTAGCTTAGCTTTAGCTTACCTGCAGCTTACCTGCAGCTTAGCTTTAGCTTAGCTTTAGCTTAGCTTTGGCTTAGCTTTAGCTTAGCTTTAGCTTAGCTTTAGCTTAGCTTTAGCTTTAGCTTCGCTTTAGCTTAGCTTTAGCTTAGCTTTAGCTTAGCTGTAGCTTAGCTTTAGCTTAGCTTTAGCTTCGCTTTAGCTTCGCTTTAGCTTAGCTTTAGCTTAGCGTTAACTTAGCTTTAGCATTCGCTCAGCTGTAGCGTATCTTTACTGCTGCTACTAATGCTGCTTTCCTAGGGGCTTCAACTTCTAGGTAGGGTCGCACTGGGATTTTTTTTTTGAAATCGGGGATAGCCATCTTGAGAACCCTTGCAGACAGGTCTATTATAAGGTGCACCGATCTGTGCCGGTTCTTTTCTTGTCATCGGGGATAGCGGCGCATGGAAAACCGGGGCAGCGAAGAGTCTACAGTGGGGACGCGCATCAAGAAGCTCTATGTTTCTCGTCAGGGTGCCGCGCGCGTTGCGTAGTGACTTCCCGCGGGCGTTGAGGAATTGCTGCCTTCAGACTGCCTTGAATTTCCCCCGATTGCATCTTGCGCGCGGGATTTCAGGGTTGGTTTTCTTGCGCGGGTATCTTTGCGGCCGCGTCCGCAGTGTTTGCCAAGGCTAGTGGATGCTTCGAGCTCTTCCCCCCCCCGAACCAAGGAGCTCGAGGACGAGTGCTTTATGGAGGGCGAGCACTTTGTTGGCCCGCCGCCGCCGCCTCGCCCGCGTTTCCGCCACAACCACTCGAGCAGCCAGGGAGGGGGCGGAGGAGGATGAGCAGCAGGTTGAATTTAAGGGAGAGGGAGAGAGAGAGAGAGAGAGAGACAGAGAGAGAGAGAGAGAGAGATAGAGAGACAGCGAGAGAAAGAGAGAGAGAGATACTTGTTGAATATTTAGCAGCGGCACATGTTAGCCAGCTTGGACCACAAACAGTGATTTCTGGCAGTCTATGTGGAGCAACATCTGTGGTGCAGTACATGTGGTGTGTGAGCTATGAGGAGTAATATATATATATATGGGGGGCAGCCTATGCGGTGCTTGATACGAGGTGTAAGTTCTTTGGAGCAGTACATGTGGTGCATTCTATGTGTTTTAAGCTATGCGGTGCAGTCCATGTGGTGCAATCTATGCGGTGCACGCTTTGTGGTGCGGTGCAATGTCTGTGATGTAAGCTATGTTTGCCAATCCCTGCGGTGTAATGAATGTACTGCACCATATGCGGTGCAATATTTGTGGTGACATCTTTGTGGCGCAGCGTATCGCAAAGCAAATCAAACCATTACAACACACTGCAAGCCGAAGCAAAGCAGTGCAAAGCGATGCAACGCAGTGCAGAGCAATGCCACGCAATGCACAGCAACGCACAACAGTGCAGCACACGCCATGGCAATGCAATGCCACGTAAAGCACATGGATTTGCACCAGTGCAGTGCAGTGCAACGACGCAGAGCAGTGCACAGCAACGCAGCGCAGTGCAGAGCATCGCAGCTTAGAGCAATGCAATACAGGTCAATGCCGCGCAGTGCCACGCAGTGCAGAGCAGTGTAGAGTAGTGGAAAGTAGTGCGTAGCACTGCGGATCGGCGCTGGCCCCCTCCAGGCGGCGCCTCTTGGCGCCGCCGCCCCTGGCGCGCTCCGCGCGCCCGGGAGGCAGGCCCAGTGCCGATCCAAGAAGTTCGCGCGGACTCTCGAAACTTAGTCTTTCAAAATCGTGTTATGGTTTTTTCTGTACAGGTATCGGAGAGAGAGAGAGAGAGAGAGAGAGAACGAGATAATGAGAGAGAAAAACAACAACAAAAAACAGCAGGGAGGGAGGACGGGAAAGAGAGGGATGCAGAGCGAGGACAACATGCACACACACGTCGACGAAACAGCGAGACGAGGAAGCGCGAGAGGGAGAGCGAGGGGGCGGGCGGGCGGGAGGGTTGCTCCCTTCGCGTAGATTTCTCAACGACCGTGTGCAGCAGCAAGGGTTCTTTATGCCACGGAACGTGAGCGGCGTGCTCGCCAGCTGCTGCCTCGGGAGGCCACGGGGCCCCTTGGTTGTGCAGAGGCCCCGCGCGGCTCGTGCTGACACCTTGGCCCCCCAAGCGGGAGGGGGAGGGGGAGGGGGAGGGGGAGGAGGAGGAGGAGGAGGAGGAGGAGGAGGAGGAGGAGGAGGAGGAGGAGGAGGAGGGGGAAGAGGAGAGGAGGAGGAGGAGGAGGAGGAGAGGAGGAGGAGGAGGAGGAGAAGGAGGAGGAGGAGGAGGAGGAGGAAAAGGGGGAGGAAAGGGAGGAGGAGGAGTTTCCATAGTTTGCCAACGTGGTGCACCGAATGCTTCCCGGTACGCGCAAATTTGCTGCAGTCAGTCGTTCGGTTCGGGGGCGGCAAAGAGGGGGGTGATGACTGGGGGGGGGTGGATATCATGGCGGGGGCCATGATATCTCCCCAGATCTCATGCCGCCCCTCCTTGTTTCATTACGTCCCTGGCCTCCCCGCTGGGCCGCGCACATGCCGCCGGTCATGATGTGCACCCCCCCCTCTTGGACACCCTCCTCTTGGCCGCCCCCCCCAGAGTTCGGTGGCTGTGTGGTTTCAGCGTTGCAATGGCCCAGGGGATCGGAGTGGATCTTTCGGCTGAAGACGTCGAGAGCGAGGCAACGGACGCGGGTACGGCGGCGGCAGCGGTCGGGGCGCGACCCGGCAGGCGCGTGCAACGCAGCCCGTGGGCCGTGCGGGGTTCAGTGAGGGGCAGAGTATGCCACTCTCCTGGAGGGCGACTTCGAAGCTGCGGAGGCAGCTCGAGGGCAGTCATCGGCGGCCTGTACAACGGATGAAGCCGACCGGCGCGTGGGAGATGCTGGCCCAGTTTGACGTGGGCTCGGCTGGGTACTGCCAGCTGCCCCCCGTCCCCGTGAGACCTCGTGGTGCTCCCCACCCTCTGCAAGGATGGCGTCTGCAGCGCGCTGTGCAAGCTCCTCGGGCACGCCAGCGACCTGCCCTTGCAGGTCGCTCTCGTTGCGCCACTCCTCCTCTGGCTGCTGGGGCCGCTCCGTTACATTGCGCCCAACCGCTGTAGCGGCATGCTCTAGGGCTGCCAGGGCGTCACCGTGGTCGCGCCTGCCGCATGCACCACGTGCGCACTCAGCTTGGCGTTCCACTCGTCCGACTCCGCAGCGAAGCCCTCCAGTCCACGCCAAATGGCCTTCATCGTCGTCGGACATAGTGTGTGCGGTTGCTCCCTGTCGCTGCCCAGGCATTGCCCCTGCGCTTGCACGCGCTTGAGCGTCTGGCGTCGAAGTCTGCCTTCGCAGCATGTCCGGTAAGTAAGGCTTCGGGCTGCGCGCGTGCACTTCCCCCAGGTAGTCCGGGCAGGCCTCGGCAGGCGCCCGAGCATCAAGGGGGACCAAGGGCACACAAGTAAATACACTCAAGTAAAAGAATTCCCCATAGTTTCCCATATTTTCTGGGTTTTCGTCTTCCCCCCCACTTCCCAAATTTTCCCATATTTTCTGGGGAATCGACGATTCATTGTGTCTGTGTGTATTTGTCCCTCCTGAGAGTAGTCCCAGCTGGCCTCAAACGGCCCTCCGAGTAGTCCGGGGCGGCCTGAACACCCCGGCGCCGCCTGCGGCGGCGCCCCTGGGGCGCTCCGCCTCCCAGGTCAGGCGTTGAGGCCGCCCTGGACTACCCGGGGGGGCCTGTTGCTGCCAGCTCGGACTACTCTCAGGAGGGAAAAAACACACATACACAGACAATGAGTCGTCGAATCCCCAGAAAATATGGGAACATTTGGGAAGTGGGGGGGAAGACGAACACCCAGAAAATATGGGAAACTATGGGGAATTCTTTTACTTGTGTGTATTTACTTGTGTGCCCTTGGTCCCCCTTGATGCTCGGGCGCCTGCCGAGGCCTGCTGGGGCTACCCGGGGGAACTCTTCTGCGCGCCACCCGGAGACTTCTCGCGCGTGCCCCTGCGTCCTACGCACGGGGCCCCGAAGTTGGTTCGGAGGTTGACAGGCCTCCTACCCTGACATGCTTCGACACTGCTTCGACGCTCTTTCGACACTTCTCGGGGTGCTCGAGATTATGTCTGGGATGTGGCCCTCGAGTGCGATGCTCGAGATCATTTCTGGGATGTGGCCCTCAAGTGCGATGGGAGCAACACAACTCTTGGGGGGGGGGGGGGGGGCTGGGGAGGCCTCCGGCCGCCCGGCCTGGCGGCGGCCCCTCGTGGAGCCACCCCTCGGGGTGCTCGGAGGTGGACTTTTGAGCATTCTCAATTTTGATTATTTTTGGTTATTATTGGATTATAGCATTTTGGGAGTATTTTTTTGTGAGTATTCTTGATTTTTAGCCCCAAATCCCCCTGTAGGGGGACAGGCCCGACCTAAAGTTATCGTCGGGGGTGGACAGACCTCCTACCCTGACGCGTCGATCGAGGCATGGGCCGTGTCCAGCTCGCGATGGGGGCGCCGCGGCCGTCATCTTTGGCGGGTCCGGGTCCGTCGGTCTCGGTCCTATAGGCCGTTTTCATTTCCGGCTCGCGAGGGGGTGTCGCCGCCGTCATCTTTGGCGGGTCTGGGTCCGTCGGCTTCGGTCCCAGAGGCCGCTTTCCCTGAGGGGAGGGTCAAACAGGGCTAGGATCGGGATAAATCGCTCCAGAGCGTTCTGGAGCGCTCTCAGAGCGTTCCGGAACGCTCTGGAGCGGCCGCGGCGCCCCATACATCCTCCAAACCCGCCGATTCTCAGAGATTTCGAGTTATCCCGATCCGATTTTGTCCCGATCTTCGCGTCGTTTTAGGTCTGCGGAGGGGAGGCCTGTCCACCGCCGATGGGTGGGCTCGAGGCTCCAGCGGGCCGCGAGGCCTTGGCGGGCCCGGGGGCCCCGCCCACGGGCGAGGCCTGGGCTCGGCGGCTCCCGTGCGTACAGTGCCGTTTTGAATACATGCTCCGCGTGCGGATCACGTATTAAAAATGCAGGGATATAGTATGAAAAGCAACGATGAATTCATGCATAGATTTATTCATGAATTAATCATGTATTATCGGGGGTGGACAGACCTCCTACCCTGACACGTCGATTAAGGAATTGGCCGTTTTCGGTTCGCGAGAGGGCGTCGCGGCCGTCATTTTTGCAGGTCCAGGTCCGTCGGTTTCGGTCCCGGGCCGTTTTCACTAAGGGGAGGTTTACTAAAGGGACGTTTGTCCAACGCCGATATTAAAAATCAGATATTCTTAAAAATCCGACGATGTATTAAAGTCTGCCCTGTATCTGCCAGGGCCGCCCTGCAGCGGGGCCACCGGGGCGCAGGAGGAGGGGCAGGAGCAGGCTTAGGGCAGGGCTCCGTCGGGCGTGTCCCTCTGCGGGAGGTCTGGGGACGATGTGTTGACCGGTCTTGGCTGCTTTAGCATTTTTCGACCACGTTTGAGTTTTCGTCCAGAGTCCGCCTGCAGGAGGACACGCCCGACCTCAGGGTAGAGGGGAGTTGACGGAGAGTGGGCGAGACTCCGAAGAGAAGAATAGCACGTCCCTTGGTGCGGAGTAAGCCTGAGGCCCGGCCTCGCTTGTCGAGCGCAGACGGCGCCCAGGGGGCGTCCTCCTCCCTCCTCCTCCTCCTCCTCCTCGCCCTCGTCCTCCCCTCCTCCTCCTCCCTCCTCCCTCCTCACCTCCTCCTCCTCTCCTCCTCCTCCTCCCCCTCCTCCTCCTCCCTCCCTCCCTCCTCCTCCTCCTCCCTCCCTCCCTCCTCCTCCTCCTTCCTCCTGGGCCAGCTTTTCTTTCTTCTTGCATCTCTTCTGCACTTTACCAGCGGAGCTGCCCGTCGGGGGGGTGGGGCAGGTGGGGAGCACTGCATTCGGGTCTAACGCCGTCAGCGACGGCGACAGGAGGAGGCTCCGGGGTCAAAGCTTGCTTCTCGCCCTGGAGCTGGCGGAGGGGCCGAGGTGGCCTAGCACTTGCTCCGGCCAGCAGCGGAGAGGGAGGCGAAGGCTCCCTCGGCGCCGCGGCTGGACGCGGCTTCGTCGGTCTTGACCCCGGGAGGGTCTGGGGACCGACGTTGAGCGGATTTCCCGTCGTCTCCCCCCATCACCGAGTTTCTTGGCGACCCATCCAGCGCAGGCCCCTGGTCGTTTTCCAACCCTCTCGGATGCCAGCTGCCACGGGTCGCTGCCTGCCTTCGTGCAGCTTGTCGTTTGCAGGTGCGCTCTTGTTTCGCGTGTTTTGCTCCCTTCTGAGATGATGCATCTCTCGGGAGGTGGTATTCAGCATTGGCGCTGGTATATCCGTGATCGAAAGCACGCCAACTTGAGCATAATCCACTTTTGTCCAGTCTTGCTTAGTCAGGCTTGCGCCCGCCTGATCTGGCTGAACATGGTTGTAATTCATCATGGGAACCTTGTATATCCTCGAAAGTGCGCTAGCGGGTAGCGTGTGCTAGCGTTTGGTAATCGATGAGAAACGCGGATGTAGTGTCGATGAATGTCGACTTAGTGTCGATCAGCGCTGATTAGTATCGACTGGCGTCGATTAGTGTTGATGGACGTCCTTTAGCGCCAGTTCGAGATCATATTGGAATTGGAGGCTCCCATGAGTTGCCGCAAATGTCCCTGAATTGGACCTAGCAGCCCTTCATCGCTCTTATGAAGACCTCCCTGGGCTTGCCTCCTATCCGCGTACAACCTGCATGCACCGTGCCGCGTTGGCGTCTCCCGAGGTGTCGTCGGTCTTCGACTCAGGAAGGGTACGGAGCACAGTCTTTTGGCCCTTGGAAACGACGAACAATGCAGCGTACCGCGTTTGAGCACGGCCTGAAGTTCGGTAGCAAATCATGGGAGGCTCGCATGTCCTCGCAGTTTTTTCTCTGTCTATGCGTTAGCGTCGATTGGCATCTGGTAATCGATGAGTAAGCGCCGGCTCTGCGCCGATTAGCGTCGGGTTAGCTTCGGTTAGCGTCGATTAGGCTCGGTTAGTGTCGATTCGCAAGAGCCAACAAGAAGACATGGGAGGTTCCCACGAGTTGCCACAAATGGCCCCTGCATTGGGCTAAGTAGCACTTATCGTTCTCGCGAAGACCTTTTAGGACTTGCCTCCCAACCCAGTTCCCTCGCTCTCTCCGCTGTCCTCTCCTCCTCCTCCTCCCTCATGCGCTTTGTCTTCCTCCTCCTCCTTGGCTGGTGCCTCGAACGGTGGAGCTCCCTTTCCCTCGGTGGGGAAACTGGCCACTTTCATCACCCGCGCATTCACGGAGAAGAAACCTCCTGTCAGGAGGGGAAACATACACATAGACACAGAGAATCGCCGATCCCCAGGAAAACAGCATGTGAAACCATGGGAGAATGGGGGGGGGAACACGAACGTCCAGAAGATATGTGGAACGGATGTGGAATCCTGGGATCTGTGGCCACTCATCTGTGGGTTCCTGGGCCCCTTCCTTCTGAGGAGGAGGAGGAGGAGGAGGAGGAGAGCGAGAAGCGAGGAGGAGGAGGAGGAGGAGGAGGAGGAGGAGGAGGAGGAGGAGGAGGAGGAGGAGGAGGACCGCCCCGCTCCTCGGCCCCCCCCCCCCCTCGAGGTCTGCTCTTCGACGAGGTCCGGCGCTTCGGGTACCTGACGGCGGCCTGCGAGCGCGTCGCTCTGCAGCTGATCGGGCAGTTCGACGGCAGGCGGAGCGGTGCGGGAAAGTTGCTGCGGGACGAGGGAGGAGGAGGAGGAGGAGGACGACGATGATGACGATGAGGAGGTGGACGAGGGACGGTCATGATGCTGACGGTGATGGTGATGATGATGCTGATGCTGATCATGATGATGATGATGGTGATGATGATGATGGTGATGATGATGATGATGATGATGATGTCGCAGCTGCTGCTGACGCTGATGCTGCTGCTGATGATGATGAGGATGATGAGGATGAGGATGAGGCTGAGGATTATGATGATGCTGCTGCTGATGATGCCGATGATGATGCTGATGCTGATGCTGATGCTGATGCTGATGATGCTGATGCTGATGCTGATGCTGCTGCTGATGATGGTGATGATGAGGCTGATGCTGATGCCTATGCCGAAGGCGATGCTGATGCTGATGCGGATGATGTTGATGCTGATGATGCTGATGATGCTGATGATGCTGCTGCTGATGTTGATGCTGCTGCTGATGATGTTGGTGAGGATGCTGATCATGATGAGGATTCGGATGTCGTTGATGCTTGTGAGGATGAGGATGATGATGCTGATCATGCTGCTGATGATGCTCATGATGATGATGACGAGGATGCTGAGGAGGATGCGAATTAGGATGTTGTTGCTGATGGTGAGGATCAGGATGCGGATGACGATGATGATGTTGATGATGCTGCTGGTGATGATGATGATAAGGATGTTGATGATCATGATACGGTTGCTGCTGCTGATGATGATGATGCTGATGTTCACTGCTGATAACGAGGATGCTGCTGATGATGCTGATGATGCTGATGTTGATGATGCTGAGGATGCGGAGGATGCTGAGGATGATGGTGAGGGTGAGGATGAGGATGAGAATGATGATGACGCTGATGACGATGATGATGCTAATGATGATGCTGATGATGATGATGGTGGTGGTGGTGGTGATGCTGCTGATGGTGATGCTGCTGATGATGATCACGAGGAAGAGAAGGACTGACGATGCCGAAGATCAGGCAGATACTCCGCTGCTCCCCCCTGGAGGAGGAAGAGGAAGATGATGCTGATGATGATGCTGCTGCTAAATATGATGATGCTTATGGTGATGATGCTGATGATGCTGATGATTCTGATGATGATGCTGATGCTGCTGATGACGATGATGATGCTGCTGATGCTGATGTTGAAGCTGATGAGGATGAGGATGATGATGGGGATGATGATGGGGCTGATGACGATGATTCTGCTGATGATGCCGATGCTGCTGATGGTGTTGGTGGTGGTGATGCTGATGCCGACGCGGAGGATGAGGAGGACCGACGACGCCGAAGATCAGGCCGATGCTGCTCTGCCCCCCCCCCTGGAGAAGGACGGGAAAGATGATGATGCGCTGCTGCTAAATATGATGATGATGCTGCTGATGGTGATGTTGATGGTGCTGAGGTTGATGTTGATGATGCTGATGGTGAGGAGGCGGAGGATGCTGAGGATGAGGATGACGATGATGATGCTGATGATGCTGCTGATGGTGATGGTGATGATGCTGAGGATGAGTAGGAGGAGGACCGACAATGTCGAAGATCAGGCAGATACTCCCCTGCTTCCTCCTGGGGGATGATGGTGATGATGCTGATGCTGATGCTGATGCTGATGATGCTGATTCTGATGATGACGATGATGATGATGATGATGTGGCTGCTGCTGCTGATGACGATGCTGATGATGCTGATGTTGAAGATGCAGCTGATGATGCTGATGATGATGAAGCTGATACGTATGATGATGCTGATGATGATGATGATGATGATGCTGATTATGATGCTGATGATGACGATGCTGATGATGCTGATGCTGATGACGACGATGGTGATGATGATGATGATGCTAATGATGCTGCAGCTGCTGCTGCTGCTGCTGATGATGATGATGATGATGATGCTGATGATGATGATGATGCGGATGCTGATGAGGATGATGAGGATGAGGATGATGAGGATGATGCTGAGGATAAGGTAGCGGATAGGGATTAGGATGATGATGCTGATTATCATAATGATGCTGATGGTGATGCAAATGATGCTGATGATGCTGATGATGCTGATGATAATGAGGAGCAGGAGGAGGAGGCGGAGGACCGACGACGCTGAAGATCAGGCAGATACTCCTCTGCTTCCCCCTGGAGGAGGATGAACAGGAGGAATGGACTGATGAACTGCTGATGCTGATGATGATGCTGATGCTGATGCTGATGCTGATGATGCTTCTGATTCTTGATGCTGAGGATACTGCTGATGATGATGCTGCTGATGACGATGATAATGCTTATGCTGATGCTGATGTTGATGATGAGGAGGAAGATGATGCTGCTGATGATGATGATGCTGCTGCTAAATATGATGCTGCTGCTGATGATGCTGATGCTGATGATGATGATGATGGTGGTGGTGCTGATGCTGATGCTGATGCTGATGCTGTTGATGCTGATGATGCTGCTGCTGATGATGCTTATCATGATGATGTTGATGTTGATGCTGCTGATGATGATGCTGATGATGATTATGATGATGATGATGATGATGATGATGATGCTGGTGATGATGATGATGATGATGATGCTGATGATGCTGATGATGCTGATGATGCTGATGATGATGATGATGATGACGACGGTGATGCTGATGAGGAGTCGGAGGAGGAGGAGGAGGAGGAGGCGGAGAGATGAGCAGAGAGACGTAGGAGGAGGCTGCGGATCTATTGGCCCTCGGGTAAGTAGGTAGGTAGGTCGGTAGGTAGGTAGGTAGGTAGGTCGGTAGGAAGCGAGCGAGCGAGCGAGCGAGCGAGCGAGGGAGCGAGGATGATGATGATGATGATGATGATGATGATGATGATGATGATGATGATGATGATGATGATGATGCTGATGATGATGCTGATGATGATGCTGATGCTGATGATGATGATGATGATGATGATGATGATGATGATGATGATGATGATGATGATGATGATGATGAGGATGAGGATGAGGATGATGATGATGATGATGATGCTGATGATGCTGATGATGATGATGATGATGATGATGATGATGATGATGATGATGATGCTGATCGAACAAGAGCAGGCTGCATAAACAGATCGTTCGCAGCTCCGATCCTCTCAATGATGATGGGGACGACGACGTTGACGAGGACGACGAGAATGGTGAGGCCGGCTAGGAACAGCACTTCAGGCTTAAGGAGACAGGGAGAAAGGGGGAACGAGGTTGGCAGGAGGAGGTGTGCCAGCAGGGTGAAGGGGGGATGAAACGCGTTTGTGGGTGATGAGGGTCAGGGTAATGTGAAGGTCGAGTGAAGATACGGATGGGTAATTGCGAGGAGAGGAAGATGTTCGCGGGATCGTGCAGGATGTTGGCGGAGCTGTTAGTGTGCACTTGATTGCGTGCTACTTGGAAGACGGGCATCTTTACCGTGGAGCGTCGAGCATTGCACACGCAGCAGCTTGAACAAGTCGGTTACACAAACCATGAGCATATCCTATGGCACTAATGGTTAATATAACGAATACGATGCTGACGCTGCTGCTGCTGCTGATGTTGATGATGCTGATGCTGATGATGATGATGATGCTGATGATGCTGCTGATTATGTTGATGATGCTGATTATGATGATGATAAGGAGGATGAGGAGGAGGATGACGATGACGAGGCCGATGAGGATGAATCTACTGAGGGTAATGGTGTTGCTGCTGGTGATGCTTGTGGTGGTGGCATGATGATGATGTTGATGATGGTGATGCTGATGATGATGATGATGCTGATGCTGATGCTGATGATGATGATGGTGGCGGTGGTGGTGGTGATGATGATGATGAGGACGATGCTGCTGCTGATGATGATGATGATGAGGACGATGATGATGATGATGATGCTGATGATGCTGATGATGATGATGATGATGATGGATGATGATGATGATGATGATGCTGATGATGATGCTGATGCTGATGCTGATGCTGATGATGCTGATGATGCTGATGATGATGATGATGCTGCTGATGATGATGATGATGCTGATGATGATGATGATGATGATGATGATGATGCTGATGCTGATGATGATGATGCTGCTGCTGATGATGATGATGAGGAGGAGGAGGAGGAGGAGGAGGAGGAGGAGGAGGAGGAGGAGGAAGACCAGCCTTCCGCCACTCCCTCCCTGGGAACCTTTTGGCCGCCTCGGCGGGCGAGGGTCCCTTTGGTTGGAGTGCCGGACGGGACCAGGAGGTTCCCTAGCGGCAGGGGGGAGAGGCTCCTGCGCCATCCCACCTTGGCGAGAGGGGCCGCTGCCCGCACCTTTGACAGCCAGGCCTCACACCGCACCGCTCAGCCAAGGCCGTCGCTCGCCAGTCTTTCCTCCAGGCCTCGCGCCACTGTGCTAGCAGCCACACACTGGCTCACCTGACTCTGTCACCCCCTCTCGTACAGTGGCGGCCCATGCCAAGAAAGACCCTGCTTGCCTCCAGGGCGCCCTGGGTTTTGCATGGGAAGCGTGACGCTCCCGCACCAAACATCGAGGTACGTCCTGGGGTCCAGGGACGGGTTTTCTGTGGAAGGTTTCCTGTGGTCGGGCCCCTACTGTAGGAGGTTCTCTCCCTCTTTCTTCCTGCCCTTGCTCGTCAGTTCTGCCGTGTCGTGCCGCCTCACCTTTCACAGATCTCCCACCAGCCGGCTGCCCCAGGCTTTGCCTGGGGCCGCCTGGCTGGCTAGTTTGCTCACCCGCCCCAAGCATCGACCGCTGCTGGTGGGGGGATGGCCGCTCCTGGCCTCCTGGGGGTGGGGTAGGGGGTAGGAGGAGGAGGAGGAGGAGGAGGAGGAGGAGGAGGAGGAGGAGGAGGAGGAGGGAGGGAGGAGGAGGAGGAGGAAGAGGGCGAGAAGCGAGGGAGGAGGAGGCGGAGGAGGAGCAGGAGGAGGGGAGGAGAGGAGGAGAGGAGGAGGCGGAGGAGGAGGAGGAGGAGGAGGAGGAGGAGGAGGAGGAGGAGGAGGAGGAGGAGAGGAGAAGAGGGCGAGAAGCGAGGGGAGGAGGAGGAGGAGGAGGAGGAGGAGGAGGAGGAGGAGGAGGAGGAGGAGGAGGAGGAGGGGAGGAGGGAGGAGGAGGCGGAGGAGGAGGAGGAGGAGGAGGAGGAGGAGGAGGAGGAGGAGGAGGAGGAGGAGAGAGGAGAGAGAGAGAAAGAGAAGAGGCGGAGGAGGGAGAGGAGGAGGAGGAGGAGAGAAGGAGGAGGAGGAGGAGAGGAGGAGGAGGAGGAGGAGGAGGAGGAGAGGAGGAGGAGGAGGAGGAGGAGGAGGAGGAGGAGGAGAGAGAGAGAGAGAGATAGAGAGAAGAAGAGGAGGAGGAGGAGGAGGAGGAGGAGGAGGAGGAGGAGGAGGGGAGGACGGGTGAAGGCATGAAGCGCGCGGGCGCGCATGGCGCTGCACTCTATATTTTGCACCTGCCGGCCTGCTGCGGCTCCGCGGGACGAGGCCCTCGCGGGCCTGCCCAAGCAAAGCCCACGCCCACTCTCCAGGGACCACGCCTCCCCACCCCACCCTCTCGCGCGCTGGGTGATGGGCCTGTCTTCCACCACCACCACCATAAGTTGGAGGGGGAGGGGGTCCCCCTCCTCCTTCTCCTCCTCCTCCTCCTCCTCCTCCTTTTCGTCCTCCTTCTCGTCCTCCACCTCCTTCCCTCCTCCAACTTATGGTGGTGGTGGTGGAACACAGGCCCTTCCCTGGGGGCCCAGGCTGGCCCTTTCCGTGCCTGGCTGCCCCCGCTGTGCCTCGTCCCCCCAGCTTCGGCCAGGGCCATGTCCTGGACGAACCCGCCTGCGCCCCTGGCATGCACTCATTAAGTCAAAACAGATGCCCAATCCCAAAAACGCGAGGGCCAAGACAAAATGCAGGCTCCTCGAGACTTCGGGGAGGGAGATTTTGGGGTAGAGTTTTACCAGGGCGACGACGACGAGCGCAAATCATACCCCGAAATCTTTGGCCGATCTTCGAATCCTCGGTGAATCCGCGATTTTGGGATTGGGGATGTGTTTTTCCGTGGGCATGCACAGGGCTGTCCAGCTTCCGCTCCCTCCAGCTTCCGCTCGTCGCCTCGCCTCGGCCCTTCGGGGCGACCGACTCCCGAGGGAAAAGAAGACACAGACACAATTATTCGTCGATTCCCCACAAAAGATGGGAAACTATGGGAGGGGGGGGCGGAGACGAAAATCTAGAAAATATGGGAAAATATAGGGAATCCTGGGACTTTGTGTGTATTTATTTGTGTGTCCCTGGGCCCCTCCTCGACACGGGTGCAGAGTGAAGGGGTACAACGACCGACAGCATTTCTCGGCGCTGCCCAACCCCTGGTGGGGGGAGTGCATGAAATTCTTTCCAAACGACAAAGGGGGTTGCCTCGACTGCGTACGGTAGGTTCGTGTCGTGCCGACCAGCGGCGACACCGCCAGCGGCGTTCAACTTTGAACGCCGCGGGCGACCCAGAATCGTTTGATGTGGAACGATTTGGACGTTTCGGAAACGGCCGATCGTTCAAGGTTGAACGATCCCCGCGGTGTCAGAAACCAACGCCGAAGTCGGCACGACGCGAACCTGACGTAGGTGGCGCTGCCGCGCGCGGAGGGAGCCGCTGGCCGCGCATTGCTTTCCATTGATCCCGTGGTAGTTGGGCGCCCTGTTTTGTCATGTCTGCGCGTCGCGTGACATGTTTGTTGTAGTCCCTGGCAGATCGCAGCTTCATTGCTGTGCAAGTGCAAAGCGAGTGTTTCCCCAACACGATTTTGTTCCCGCACGAGCTCCAATTGAGTTCCTCACGAACCCGGGATGAGGCACGAAACGAGGGGCGAAATGCGCCACGCAATGGGGCGTGAATTGATGCACGAAATGAGGCACGACATGTGGCGCGAAATTACTTCAGCTCTGCGCGAGCTCCAGCACGAACTGCGCCACGAAGTGCCGCACGACACTGCCCGCGCGACATTGTTGTGTGAGTGTCTCAGACGCTGTCTGGTCTTTTGGGCGCTTGCATGCCCGGCCAGGCGCTCGCAAGCAAATCCAGGGAATCAATTTTCTTGGGCCTGTACGTGCTGCCACCCTGGGCGACAGCTCTGGCTGCATCTCGTGCGGGCAGTGTCCTTCGGGCAATCTCGCGCGGGCAGTTTCGTGCCCCTGCGGCGTTCTCCTGGCCGCCCATGCTGCTGCCGCTGGCGAGCCGGTCTGTGCTTGCCGCGGCGAAGACGCTGATAGGGCACAGCGCTGCTGACGATGATCGTCGCAGCGGGCGTGGTCCAACTCCCGCACCGTTGGGCGGGCTGCCAGGGGTGTCAATCCCGCCGTGCCGCAAGTAATTGATCACGCGAAATTGCCTGGGGCGCCCAGGTAATTTCGTGGCCCATTTCGTGCCCTATTGTGTCTCCCAGGGGTCATCCTCTGTGACATTTCATTTCGGCCAGGACTCGCTGCCCGTGTCGCCGCGGACGATGCCCACTCGAGACAGCAGGCCCGCCTGCCCAACAGCGGCCTCTGCTTGTTTTGGACCATCTTTGCTCTTGGGCATCGCACCCATCTTTTCCGTACCCCGCTTCGGGCTTCCAAAGCTCTGGGGTGGCGGCCGCTTTCGTGGCAGGGTGCTGCTTCCGGGGCGCGCAGCGCGCTTCTCTCCGAGGCGCTCCCGACGCGCCCCGGGTCGTGCCGCGAAACGCATCCTGGCGTCCCCTCGCCCTGTTGCGGGCCGCCGGGTGTGCAGGGCTCATTTGGATTCTTCCGTTTCGATTCGATGCCATCTCGATCGGATTCCAATTCGGCTTCCCCTCTCTCGATGAATTCCGCCGATTCGACTTCTCCCGACTCGGCTGCCGATCTCCGCCGATCCGATTCATTTCGACCGCCAAAGTGCTGGCCTGCAGCAGCGCAGTTAGCAAAACTTGACCAGCAATGTGATTCCTGGCGGGGATCCAGCAGTCGTAAGGACTGACTGGATCGCATTGAGCTTGGCCAGTGGCCAAAGTTTGAGTAAGGCCGAGGCTGCTAAGAAGGCCAAGGTTCAACAGTTACACACACTGTGTCTCTGAGTAACCGACACAGTCTTCATACTCCAGATTTCGTAATAAAGGGAGGGGGGTCTGATTTCGGGGGGGGGGTCTCTTCCAGGCTATCTTGGAGGGCCTGGGGGGTCTGGGGACGATGTTTTGGAGGGTTCTCCCACGGGGGAGGTCTGAAATGGCTTGTCTCGGAGGGTCCAGACCCCCTCCCTTTTATTACGAAATCTGGAGTACCCGAACTCCGTAACTCAAGCCTTTTCTGCCCTCAGGGGTGCGCCCCTGCGTTCCTGTCTACGCTAGACAGGCGCCAGTCCCACTCTCCCGTTGTGCCGAGTGAGCAGTTCCTATTGTGTGGGAGGGAGGGCGGGAATGGGCATGGCATGCTCTTTCGCTCGAGCGGCCTCCCCTTACTCCTCTTTCCTTTTCCACGTCTCCCGTACTTTCTCCGCAAATATCCCCCTCCCTGTGGTGTATTCCCGTTGCGCCGACGCGCGGGTGACCCCAGCGCGGACGTTTGAGGTTGAACGCTGCCAGCAGTCTGGAATCGTATGATATTTGAAATGGATCATTTTGCATCATCCCCCCAGGGGCACGAAGATAATGGCGCTTCGCGCGTTTCGGCCTGGGACAGAGCTGCCCTGCTCCAGGGAGGTCTCGCACGGGCGAACAGATCACCGCGCGTCGCGCATCGCGGCGCGCGATGCACTAAGTCATGTGCCCTTGATGAACTTTCTCAGCCCCCCCTGCCCGATGTCCCGACCTCACTGGGCCTGATTTCTTGTTGTTGTTGTTGTTGCTGTTGTTGGTGTCGTTGTTGTCGTTGTTGTCGTTGTTGTTGTTGTTTTTGTTGTTGTTGTGGTTGTTGTCGTTGTTGTCCTTGTTGTTGTTGTTGTTGTTGTTGCTGTTATTGACATTGTGGTTGTTGTCATTATTGTTGTCCTTGTTGTTGTTGTTGTTGTTGTTGTTGTTGTTGTTGTTGTTATTATGGTTGTTATTCTGTTCGTTGTTGTTGTTGTTGTTGTTGGTGGTGGTGGTGGTGGTGGTGGTGCTGTTGTTATTATTGTTGTTGCTGTTGTTGTTGTTGCTGCTGTTATTGCTGTTGTTGTTGTCGTTGTTGTTGTCGTTGTTGTTGTTGTTGTTGTTGTAGTTGTTGTTGCCATTGTTGTTGTTGTGGCTGTTGCTGTTGCTGCTGCTGCTGCTGTTGTTGCTGTTGTTGTTGTTGCTGTTGTTGCTGTTGTTGCTGTTGTTGCTGTTGTTCTTGTTGGTGTGGTTGTTGTTGTCGTCGTCCTCGTCGTCGTCGTCGTCGCCGCCATTGTCGTTGTTGCTGTTGGTGTTGTTGGTGTCGTTGTTGTCGTTGCTGTCGTTGTTGTCGTTGTTGTTGTTGTTGTTGTTGTTGCTGCTTTTGTTTGTTTGTCTGCTTGTTTGCCTTCCTCGCCCCCGTTCCGGCCGCCCACCCAGGCGCCTCGAGCGCGCGGGCCCCGGCCGCGCGACCACGGAGTCGGCGCTGGCGCAGATAGTGAAGGTGGAGCGCCTGCCGTGAGAATGGAAGGCCTCCTGATCGAACCGTCCTCGTCTGCCTCGCCCCGGTCCCCGCCCTCACCTTCGTCCCCCCCTCCCTCTTCCGCAGCCCCACCTGCACCTCCACGTCCGCCTGCGCCTTTTCATCCTCGTCCTCATCCTCATCCTCATTCTCATCCTCGTCGCCGCCGCCGTCGTCGTCGTCGTTGTTGTCGCTGCACCTTTTCATCTTCATCCTCATCCTCATCCTCATTCTCGCCGCCGCCGCCGCCGTCGTCGTCGTTGTCGTCGTCGTCCCTGTGGTTTTATCTTGTCTGCAGTTTCGTCATCGTCCCCTTGTTTTTTCGTCGTCGTTCTACTTGCGCCCTGCCGCTGCGCTGCTCCTTCTCTGCCTCATTGCTTCCCTCTTGCCGCCCTTCTGGACTCCGCTCCTCCTACAGTGGGGGCCCATGCCAAGAAACACCCTGCTTGCCTCCAGCGTGCCCTGGGTTTCTTGGGTTTTCGATGGCTTTGCTGTTGGAAGCGTGAAGTTCCCACGCCAAACATCGATGGACGTCTTGGGGTCTCAGGGTTGGGTTTCTTGTTGAAGGTTTCTTGTGGACTGGCCTCCACTGTAATGGAACTGTTTAGAGATCGAGCCGATGGCAGGAGATGCCAGCGGAAAACTCCAGGCCGCAGATCGTGAGCGTACTCGCTGCTCCCGACAGGGTTCCACGGCCGATAGCAGCTCTTGTTCGCACGATGTTCGGGTGGATGGTGCAATCAGGCGGGCGTCCACGCCAGCTTCGACCTGGAAACGCGTTTTCGCTCTCTCGGGGGTGCACGTTCGGCTCTTGCGTGCAACCCAGCTCGGCTCGCCACGCCAGGCACGTGACTGCACTTTACCCTTCTGTGCGGAATTAGTGTTCCGACTGTAGTTGGCGCTAGTTGTTGCCCTCGTGGTCGCGAGCTGATGCTTCTTGCCATAGCGCGTCCAACGATGTGACTAATAGCTGTGTGAGCAGCTGCTCCACATCTCGATGTGCATCCGAGCAGCCAACCAACACAGCCCAGCAGTCTGCAGCACGCAGCTAGTTTATTCGAGTGTGCTGCAAACCCCAGTGCACCGATCTCTGCGCCCTCGTGGTTGCAAGCTGATGCTTCTTGCCATCGCGCTCAGGGACGATCCGTTGTTCTGGTTGTTCCATTTATCAAGGAGGGAAAGACACCCTGACCCTGATGATTGGCGTTTGCTAAACGGCCCTGGGCGTGTACCAAACGGTCCTGCCCTGCTCGATTCCTCCACTCTGGGTGCGATTACTGAAGTGCTTCGCCTAATTACCGGGGTGCTTTTTTTTTTTGTGTGTGTGTGTGTGTGTGTGTGTGTGTGTGTGTGTGTGTGTGTGTGGGGGACTTTCTGCTCTCGAACTTAGGCTGGTCTCAGGGGCTCTAGCTGGTTTCTGAACCGCTCGTGGGTGCGCGGCCTGCGCCGGGAGGAGGAGGAGGACGAGGAGGAGGAGGAGGCGGTGGAGAAACGAGGAGGAGGATGAGGATTCAGGATCGAGGATCGAGGATCGAGGAGGAGGAGGAGGAGGAGGAGAACTGCGCCGGGGCCGTCGCTCCCCCGGCTCCCCGGGGCTTCTCCGGTGTGGCCTGCGCTCTGCTTTTGGAAGGCCGGCCTTCCCCGGGGGCTCCCCGGGCTCGCGTCCTCGTTTCGCCTCTGTTCTTTGAGAAGCGTTCGCCGTCCTCGTTCTCCGCCTCCTCCTCCTGCCATCCTCCTGTTCCTCCTCCTGCTCCTCCTCCTCCTCCTCCTCATCCTCTTCCTCCTCCTCCTCCTCCTCTCCTCCCCCTCCTCCTCCTCCCCCTCCTCCCTCCTCCTCCCCTCCCTCCTCCTCCTCCTCCTCCTCCTCCTCCTCCTCCTCCTCCCCCGCTTCGTTTTAGTCGTTCAGCCTTTGTCTGCATGATCCCACAACGTGAAACCAGTTGCAGACCAAACAGGTACCAAGGCACGACACGCGATGCCGACCAGGTGCAAAATAACGCCAAGCAATGCCTGGCAATGCTGAACAAAGACAAGCAGTGCCAGGCACTGCCAGGCAATGCGACGCATTGCCAAACAATGCAATGCAAGGCAAGGCAATGCAATGCAAAGCCAAGCAATGCAAGTATCACAAAGCAAAGCAACACAAAGCAACCACTGCTCACCAGTGGCAAGCATTGCCAAGCAATGCCGAGCAATGCCAGGCAATACCAGGCAATGCAAAGTAATGCAAAGCAATTCAATGCCAAGCAGTGCAAAGCAATGACAAGCAATGTCAAGCAATGCCAATCAATGCCCATTAGAAAGCTTTCCCTAAGTAGGGTCGCGCCAGGTTCATTGTGTGTCCGGTCCTCCAGTTTTCGTTGCACTGGGCCGCTCGTCAGGAGTTTCATTCCGGAAAATGAATGCGGTTGCACGCTGAGCTCTGCTACCTTCCCGCTGCTGCTCTCGTTGTCGGACTCCTTGTGGAACTCGTGCGCACGGGCCAGGCCACATCCTCACCCTTCTCATCCTCATTGCTCTTACCCTCTGCCGCACGGAGGAATGGTACGTCCCCATCCTCACCATCTTCATCCTCTCCCTCGTCCCCGTCCGCATCCCCATCCTCGTGACCACTCATCCCCGCCCTGGTCCCCACCCTCACTCCCAGCCTGTGTGTGTGTGTGTTTGTTGTTGTTGTTGTTGTTGTTGTTGTTGTTGTTGTTGTTGTTGTTGTTGTTGTTGTTGTTGTTGTTGTTTCTTGTTTCTTGTTGTTGTTGTTGAACTCTCTTTTTGAAGAATAACTATTGTTGATCCCCCCTGTCCGGTGCCCATTGTTTTTTCAATTGAAGTGCTTCCTCCGGGGCTCGCACCCTGTTTTTTGACAGGGAGAGCCTTGCGGATCAGATTGCGTTGTTGGGGCCCGGACTACAACAACAACGGCTCCCGCCTGAGACTTCCTCACAATTTACTCAGGACCCCCGCTCGCGCCTGAGACTTCCTCAAAATTTACTCCGGAAGGGCGCTCCCGCTTCAGACTTTCTCACATTTTACTCAGAAGCGGCGCTCCCGCTTGAGACTTCCTTAATCAGGACCCCTGCTCCCGCCCGAGACTTCCTCATAATTTACTCAGGAATGGCGCTCTCGCTTAGGACCTAGGACTTCCTCGCAATTTATTGCAGCATCGCGTTCTCGACGCTCAGGAACCACGCTCGCGCCAAGGACGCCCTCGCAATTTACTTAGGAATCGCGCTCTCGCTTAATACTTCCTCGCAATTTACGCAAAAATCCCGTTTGAATGTCCCGCCCGCCCGACCCGCCCGTCAGGGTCCGCCCGCCCGACCGGCGCTCCCGCCTGAGACGTCCGACAATGTACTCGGGACCCCCGCTCCCGCCCAACTCTTCCTTGAGGAATACGCCCTCGCCTAGGACTTCCTCGAACGTTCACACTCTTACCCTCCTGCCCCTTCCTCCCCATCCAACCTCCCTCCCCCCTCCCCTCTCCCTCATATCCAACCCTCCTCCTCCCTCTTCCTCTCTCCCCCCACCCTCCTCCCATAACCCTCCTCCCTCCTCTCTTCGCCCTCCCCTCTCCAGCCTCCTCCTTCCTCCCTCCTCTGTCTCTCTATCTCCAATCGTCCCCCCCCCTCCTCGCCCCCTCTCTCCTGGCGTGTTCCCCTTTAGCCTCGTCCCTCCCCCTCCCTTCCTCCCACTCTCCCTCGTTCTCCCCCTTCCTCTTCTTGCAGGGCCCGCGCTAATTCCAATGGTGGGCAAAGAGATGCGTGCCCCATCCTCCGAATAATTCCCCGCCCGTTCACGCCCGCTTGTCTAAGCCCGCCCGCCCCCGCAAAAAGAAAGAATCCCCCCAGAAGGGGGTGCGCTCGAAGACGAAGGGGGCGGGTATCGAGGGCGTGGGTATACACGTTGCATGGCGCGTGGGCAAGTAAGAGCGAACAGTCTTAAAATGCTTCTTGTTGCTGCTGTTGTTGTTGTTGTTGCTGTTGCTGCTGCTGCTGTTGTTGCTGTTGTTGTTGTTGTTGTTGTTGTTGTTGTTGTTGTTGAATATTATTACTTCTAAAGAATAATTATTGTTGGGCCCCCTGGTGCACGCCCCCCTCGCCGCGCCTAGGCCGCAGCTACATTTTCATCATTTTCGTGAGGAAGTCTCAGGCAAAACGTGGGTGTCCGGATCCGGTTGTGTTGTTACGATCGGTTTTCCCTTGCGAAAAATAAGGCAAAGTGGACATTTCTTGTTCTAACATGATCAAACTTCAAGAATCCCTTGCAACAAATGACACGAAGTGCACATTCGCGCGCGCAAGACGAAATCCTTCCAAAACCTTAGTCTTCGTAGCGATTTTCACATAAAAACATGAAAAACCCAATGGTTTTTCAAAAAAAGGGTTTCAAAAATTCACCCCGCGCGCTCTTGCGGATTTCTTAGGAAACCCAATACTTTTTCAACATTTCTGTCAAACGGGCTCTTGCGAGCAACTTTTTCACGTGCTTCGAACTTCTGCAACAAAGGTTGCGCGCCTGCCAGGGCCATCATCCCTGTCAAATAATACCATGTGGGACACATTCGTTTTTTCTTCGCGCGCGCACGCCGAAATCTTCAATTGCAGGGGGGAAAGTCGTATACTAAGCTAGCTTCCACAAAATGTTACCACAACAAGTCATTGTACCCATGCGCCAGTGTAGTAGCCAAGGTCGTCCGCAGGCCACGAAGTGAAGTGTCCGAACGTCATAGGGCGGGAAGCTGGGTGTGGGTGGTGGCGAAGAGTCGTTTGGAAACTTGGTAGAGCTTGAACCGGCCCCCCCACAAAGTGGGGGTATTGCCCGCCTCCTATGAAAACCCTGGCACTGGTGAGAACGGAGTGTCCCCAGTCTTAAATGATTGTTGTTGTTGTTTTTTTTTTTTTTTTTTTTTTTTGCGTGTTTTGCGTGTGTGTGTGTGTTTTTTGTTTTTGTTTTTGTGTTTTTCCCCCACTGTTTTTTTTTTTTTTTGTGTGTGTGTGTGTTTTTCCCTCACCCCGAGCCTCTCCCTCCTCGCCCCCGCCCTCGCCCGCCCCCCCCCCCCGCCCCCCCCTCGTGACCGCCCTCGTGGCCCGCCCTCGCCCCGCTCCCCACCGTCGCGACCACCCTCGCGATCGCTCTCGGTGCCCGTCCTCATTCGGCGGCGATTGAGGGAAAACAAAAACAAAAAAACAACAACAACACCGTGGGACAACAAACAACAAAACAAAACAAACAAAACGAAACAACAAAACAATAACAAACACACACAAAACACACACACAGTGGGACAAACACACACACACACAGTGTGCTGTTTTTTCCCACAGTGTGTGTGTGTGCGCTTTTCCCACAGTGTGTGCTTTTTTTCCGGCGGCGAGCGAGGGGGGGGAAGTGAGAAGGAGAAGGCTTTCTCAGAAGGCTCGGAGGTCCCCCGGCCTTCTGAGAAGTCTTCCGAGCCTTCTCTCCGAAGACAGACAAACAAGCTCCTCGGAAGGCGCGAGGGCTTCCGAGAAGTCCCGCCGACTTCTGAGAAGGCCTTCTCCTTCTCACTTTCCCCCTCGCTCGCCGCCGAATTCGGTTTTTGGGTCATAACCCGGGTCTCCGGCGGGCGTTCGGGACGATCCGGGCACCCCCGGAACGCCCGCGGCTAGGCGCAGCTGCTGGCAAGCATCCCGAGGCTGGAAAACCGCCGAGAACCGACGAACGCGTCCGAAAACCTCGAACCTCGAACCCGAACCTCGCCGCCGACTCCTCCTCTTCCTTCTGAGGTTCCTGTCCGTCCTGGGCCCACGGGGCGACGGCGCCGCGCGGCCCCCATGGAGGGCGCCCCGCGCGCGGGGCCGCCGCCCGCGCGCTCCTGCTGGACGGCAGCCTCGGGGCGGCGCCGCGCGCGCCCAGGCGGGAAGACGCTTGGGCGGAGCCTGGGGTCTGGACGCCCGAAATGGGTACTGAAAGAATGGGTACTATGCCCAAATGCAGTTCCTGTTCATTCTGAACAGGATTCGCTGTCCACGCCGCCGCGGCCTGTGTCCATTCGAGACAGAAGGCCGCCTGCCCAACAGCGGCCGCTGTTGGTTCGGGACAACATTTGTTGTTGGGCATTGTACCCATTTGTTCGGTACCCATTTCGGGCGTCCAAAGGGGGGAGGGGCACAGCATCACCACCACCATCGTAAGCATCATCGCTGCCATCGTCGGCATCATCACCATCACCATCATCATCACCATCATCACCATCAGCACCATCATCATCACCATCATCATCACCATCACCACCATCGTCATCACCATCAGTATCATCATCATCATCATCCTCATCATCGTCGTCGTCATCATCACATGCACCATCATCATCAACATCATCACCATCATCATGTTCATCATCATCATCATCGTCATCATTCTCATCGCCATCACCATCATCATCATTATCATCATCCTCATCATCATCATCATCATTATCATCATCATCATCATCATCAACACCATCATCACCATCATCCTCATCATCGTCGTCGTCATCATCATACGCATCGTCATCATCATCGTCATGATCGTCAGCATCATTATCACCATCATCCCCATCAGCATCACCATCACCGTCATCAGTCTCAGCATCCTTATAATCCTCATCATCGCCGCCGTCGTCGTCGTCATCATCATCATACGTAGCATCATCATCACCAGCACCACCATCATCATCAACATCATCATCAGCATCAACATCATCATTGTCATCATCATCATTGTCATTGTCATTGTCATTGTCATTGTCATTGTCATTGTCATCATCATCAGCAACATCAGGATCATCATCATCGTCGTCGTCGTGAAAATACTTTTCATCATCATCAGCATCATCATCATTGGCGGCGGGCGTTCTCACAACCGACAGTTCTTTCTGAGGAGCTTCCTAACCCTTCTTCGAAAACGCAGCACGGCTTCTCACACGGCCGCACGTGGCAGTTTTCCCACGACCCCGCCGCGCCCGGGAGCAGCAGCCTGGACACCCGCGGTGAGGACAGGCGGCTTCATCTGATGCTTCGCGGTCGTTCCCATCGGTTTTCCCCCTCCTCTCCCTCCTCCTAGGTTGCCCTCTGAGGTGTCAGGACTGCCGCCCAGCCATGCTGAGTACAGTCCCGTGTCCCATGTAGTCTCACTCAGGCCCTCATCAGATTGTCTCTGGGGCTAGGGGCAGTCGGGCGGGCCTCAAACCATACAGCTCATTTCGGGCTTACCGTAGTGTTGTTGCCGCTTCAACCTGTGGCCGCCATACGTCACCGCCATGCTTTCTTGTCCATCCTTTCGATTTGACAGTGTGACCTTGAAAAGCACGGGTTCGCGACGAAGGGGCAGGATACGTCACACGCACTCGCGGAAAGCTCAGGTAGCCAAGCTAGAGATTAGGGAGGGACGGAGGGAGGGAGAGAGGGAGGGTGGGAGGGAGGGAGGGAGGGAGGGAAGGATTTGTTTTAGATTGCGCATCTGATTCGCCTGGTGACGGTCAGAGAAAGAGCGGCGCTGCGGCTAGCAGACTTAAAAGGCTGCACGGGCACCAAGTGAACAAGTACAGTACAGTACCTCCATCCCACCACCCATGAAATGCACAAACCCACCCAGTCCCATAGTATTAACTGCGCCAGCGACTGGATGCGAGGCAGCAATGTGGCACTGGCAAGGCGCGGCCACTGTCGACTGGAGGCATTTGGCATGGACAGCTCCTGCGTCCGTACTAAAACTCGAATCTCGCACCGAAGGCAAGGTACATCTCAGCACACAGTTCGGGCTTAACGCCGAGTGCAAGTCCCACCTCCAAATCATCCTTAACAACCCACCAACCTCCACTAGTCATTAAACGCCAGCTTGGCTGATTTTCAACCGTGGTCAGGAGAGAGCGTACGGAACAACAGAGGGGCGGTCCTGCCACGGTGTTCCCAACTTTCCCTGTCCGCCAGGGCTCGATTCTCTCTGATCACAGCATTGGAGAGGGAGGGCAAGATAGGGAGAGAGGGCGGCTGCGTCTGACTCGCTGCAGTCTCATTCGATCCGTCCGACTAGGTCTCGTCTACCAACGGACCTAGTGGCACCACTGCCAACTGTCTGAGCTGAAGAGGACTGCGCTCTCATCCCTCCCGACGACTCCAAACCTTATCTGCAAGGCAACAGCAAGAAAGGCTGGCGGCAGGCGAGGGCTGCGGCGTGCAGCCGCATGAGCACCTGGCTGGCGGCCGCGCGGACTGACGGACACTCGGGGGTTCGGTGCCACACGCAACGGGTGTGTGGTTAGCGACGGCCTACGCTCACCGAGCCCCCTGCCGCTGCCCCCCACGGGCCAAGGCTTGAAGCTTGACATTCGGTCGGTGACAGAAGCACGGGGGGCGCACCTCTGTCCAGGTTGACGGCGGAGAGAGAGGCGGCGTAAAGAAACAAACGGAGGGGAGAGGCGAGGAGTCGCTCGCTGCTACACTGCCGCGCCGCTCGCTCGCGCCGGGCGGCGGGGGCGGCGGGGCGGGCGTGCGGCGGCGGGGCGGCGGGGCACGCGCGCGCGCCCTGCTCTCTGCTCTCCCCCACGTCCGCTGCAGCCCTCTAAACCTCATCCTCCACTCCTCCAGGGCGGCACGAGCCACAGCTGCGGCCTCGCCAGCAACTCCAGTCTGCCTGGCTCTCAGGACACTAGACGGAAGCCTGTCACATCTCACGCCAAAGCCGAGCGGTTGACCAACTGACCCATGGGCGTACTCCTCTTCCAGAGGGCGCATCTGGTCCTGGGTCTTAGGAGCCTGGAGGCGTTTGCCAATGGCGGCGGCCATCTGGGAGCACGGGTGAAATAGATAGGGATCAACACGTACACACAGGCACGAGGGGAACTGCAAGCTCGAACGAGCAGCCCACACACGATATGGTCGGCAACAGGCCCAAAGAGGCAAGCCGTGCAATGGTAACTGCAAGCTCATTTAACGGGAGGGGAAGTATCCCACGGAAACCTCCAGCAAGGGGAAACTGGCAAAACCAACGTCAGCTTGCAAGAACCATAGCATCATCCACAGGCTGTCTAGGTAGCGCTGCTACGACAAGTACTGGCAACGGGGTGGTGGAGTAGGGGCAATCGGGCATGGGACAGCGAGGTGCACTGACAAAATCAACAACCTCCCACCTCCTCATCATCAACCTAAACCCATCCCAATCGGTATGCAGCGATCGACGTTAGACCTGGGGCATGTCCAAAATACCTGTTCCGAATCCAGGCTGGAATGTCCAGGGAGCGATGCGTTGAGCGAGCCGTTGACGGCGTCGCTCTCGAGCCTGTGCTCGGTTAGCCGCAATACGTGCACGCAACGCATCAGTCAACTCAACGGGCTGAGGGGGGAGCGGAGGGGGAAGAGAGGACGCGGTAGGCTCATGCAGTGGCTCGGAGTCCCCTGGCTGAGGGGGTATGGTGCCATCGAGGAACGCTAAAGCGTCTGCGTATTCCTGCTCTTCCGAGGCCTCGATGGGCCCTGGGGGGCGGGCCTCAGCCTCGGGATCAAAAACAGCTCCAGGCATGGGCTGAGAGGACGACTGCGGCTCAGGTGGCAGGAACCGATGTCGCTCGGGATCCGCTCGAGTCCGACTAGCACGCGCCGACGCAAAATCTGGGGCCCAGGACTCGTCCGTACCGACGTACGGGTCCCATGAAACGTAAAAAGCTGCAAGCGACCCACGGAGCTCCTCCTCCTCCTCCCTCATGTCCTCTGGCCAATCATGCTCTGCACACGTCACGCGCATATGATTGACTGCGTCCATTATGCTGTCTGCGAGAACTTGACATAGGGCCGGAGGGTAGGTTTTCTTTTTGGCCGTACGCCACTCGTCACGTCGCCTGTCGAACCCCATGAGTACCTCGTGAGCCCCACGTCCGTGAGAACAACGTCCACGCCCAGGTGTCTCGCACAAGCGTCCGTGCATTGTGCCCATGCGCAGTGCAAGTATCCTTGTAGGTGCACGTGCAACCTGACCGTGCTCGCACTGATCAAAGTCGGTCACCGACGCTGCTGGGGATGCCATAACAGCCCGTAGGGGCGGGCAATAGAATGAACTGACCGAGTCGGGTCGCCAGTGCGCAGGCATAGGATGTTCCATCCAGCATGAGGTACCGACGGTGAGATGCACGGCGAACAGTTCGATCATCGCCCCTAATAGTTCATTACCAACACGTAACTGCTCCATTTGTCGGGGAGTGACGGCCAGCAAACCCCAGAAATCGGCATGGGACCGTAGGGGGGGAGGGCCTGCATCAGGGGACCAACGGATAGCTGACCACGTCTCACAGGGTGGCCCGCCGCCTGACAAGACAACTCGCCTGGCTCGTATATGCTCCTTCCATGCCTCCAGCGTTTCGCGTCGCATCATGTTACCTAGTACTGGGTCGATCGCTATATCGATAGATAAAACCGAAATGGTGAAGTCGGTATGATACTCGGTTCATTCGAGGCAGGCCTGGATGTCACCAGGCCGTCGTCGGCCACAGTACAGGTTAAGCACGAAATATTCCGACCGTCGGATAGCAATGGGCAAATCCTGAGCAGCAATGTCGGTAAACTGCTCGGTCAAGAACATTCGCGTCGGGTGGCGCCCGTGGTAGACCGGTGGTGGTTGGCCTGGCTCAGGGGCATCTCCTTCGGCCACAGCGGGCCGTGGTGGTGGCAGGAGTGCGGCACAAGCCTCTGGAGTGAGATACGGGTCACTTTCCAAAAGGGCTCGGCGGGCATCTTCCTGAGACACCAACGCGGCAAGGTCGAACGCAATCTCGGTGATGGGGCCCGGCGTCCGAACTGTGGGTACGACAACGTGGCGACGAGGGATATGTACGTTGGTGGTATGTCCACGTGGTAGTATCGGTTGGGCAGGTAGCTGTAGGTGGTAGGCTGGATTGTCCATAGTCAGCACAGCAGCCAGCAAGCAGCGAGGCGAATCGATCGACAGATGATCCACTAGATGTGGCCGTGCATTGTACCTGAGCAGACATGTTTGACATACCCCTGACGGGTTGGCATAGCCACGTGCAAGTGTAGTTAGTTGCCTATGTACGCGAGCCACGTGTGTGCGTAGCGCCCGATGCCGTGCAAAAGACTGCCCACACCAAGGGCAGTCCATACTCTGTGCTGGGGCAGGCGGCGGCTGCTGTATAATACATCCACGTTCATCGGTGTATACCCGGGGGGGCACTCCCGCAGGGCGTACTTCATCAAAGAACTGGGACTCCATGTGTGCTGCAAGTGTGTTGCGCGTCGTGTACTGTGTATATGCATGCACTCCGATGCGAATGATGCGCTTCCAGGCGGGTAGGCTGCGTCGTATGAGGTCCTCCCACGGTTGTAGGTCCTCCTTGGGCGGGGGTAAATCCTGACATTGTCTAGTGGCAAGGCGCAACCACTCAAGATCCTGCAACCATTGTCCAAGGGTCGTGCGACGTCGTTTCATGTCGGTGGCGGCTGCGTGCCACTCAGCTGCCACAACCGAAAAGGCCAGCAGGGGTCCTGTATGAAAAAGTGAACCCAATAGCCGGAGTCGTGCAGCACGTAGTAGGATAGCAGGGGCCGGCCTGCGTAACCTAGCAAGCACCAGAGCGTCGGACACCTGAGACGCGTCCTCGCAATGCCGAACACGGGCAGCTGCGCGATATACCTTCATAGTCTCACCGTAGGCCAGCTTAGCTTCGGCGTCTGACAGTACGGGCCACGCGCCAGCGTTGTATAGTCGTCCGGGCAGAACTAGACTGTCTGCGAGCACGAGCCTATGGGCGAGGTCTAGTTCGTCCGTTGCAAAAACGCGGCGACGAAGTACCTGTAGTGACGAGACAGTGGTAGCCGCACGGTAGCGAATCTCGGGCGCCATAGCAGTGCCTGCATCGAATACGGAACCCAGATGCACATAATTATGTACGATCGGCGCACGAAGCGGTCCAAGTACGTCCGATACGCCACAAATGTGTCCATCATGCTCGTGCCATGCCGCATGCCGCGCGCGCTTGGTACCGTGTCCACGCCACATAATGAGTGCTGCAGTTTTGGAGGGTCCGAGGTTCAAAATGTGTCCACACCGTGCAGACGCGTCTGAGACAATGACCAGGCAACTGGACAGGGCTCCGTAACTCTGGTCAGCGGGCATGATGAGGATCACGGTGCCGTCGTCTGCATATGAGATATCGACCAAAGGGAGCTCTGCGGGGGGCCTGTCATCGGGGTCCTCGGCGTTGAGTGCTGTGAGGGATCTCTGGGTGGCCATCGGGAGCATGTAGTCATAACCAGCGGTCAGAAGCTTTTCACGCACCTCCTGCATACACTCAGCCATCTGTATCTCGAAGAGCACATCAGCGAGAGGTTGGCCGGGGAAAAAGGAGCGTTGAGGGAGCGAAACATGTCCTGATCCTTCACACACGAACCAGGGTGCCTGATAGCACTGCTCGACCTGGGCGACGGTGCGAGGGTCGACGTCGGATCGGGTGAGAGCCGCAGCTCTCTGTCGGAGTCGGTCGGTTAGCTGCTGCATGGCGGAGGGCGGTAAGCCTGCTGCACGAACAATGGCGGCAACCGATATGTCGTCGAGGTCGGAATCGCGATGGGCACGCACCACGAGCTCACGAATGGCCCTGTAGAAGGCCTGTACGACGTCCAGAAAGAGAGCACCAAATGATTGCCGTCTGATCCTGGCCAGTGACTGTGCAACTCGCAACACCAAAGACGCATGTGTGGTCCCTCGGCCTGGCAACCCACCGAACTGTGTTTCCCCCGCCTCAGAGGCCAAAAATGGTAGTAGTCGGGACCGAAGGCATCTGCGAGACGCCTTGCCGAGTTGTGACGAGACCAAAATGGACCTGGAACTGGAGCACTTCGTCGGGTCGGCTTGCCCAGACTTGATAAGGTCCCGATAAAATCCACCATTCCATTGAATCGGCTCTACCAGTGTAAGGGCAAACTTGAGCTGTAGAGGGTAGTAGTATTCGGCGATCAGTGTCGGGTGGGCCTTCAAGAGGCCGCCTGCAATGCCATCGCATCCTGGGGCAGACCGTCGCGCCTGTCGGCACGAGAACTGGAACTCGGCGAGGGTGGGTATAGCTGACAAGCTGACGGGCTCGGCAGACATGCGCGCATAGGGGGTACGCCCAAAGTGTCCTGCGAACGTAGGCACGTCTGTAACGGGCAACGTAGCTGCGTGCTCGAGTCCTGCGAAGTGCTGCTGCCAACGCTGTGCAACCTGTCGTTCCGAGTCGATCGATTGACCTGCAAGATCCTGTAAAGCAGGAAGGACTCGCTCGAATCGACGTCTCTTAGACCCTGCACCGATCCGACGTAGCGCGGCATATGCCTCGGCAATCTGACGTCGGTCCCAAGCTGTACGCACCCCTTTGGCGATGTTGGCACAGTGCCAAGCCGAGTCAAGTCCCGTGGATGTCTGTATGACGTACGCGGCCCCCCGAAGAAAGACCAGATTGAGTGCCCAAAAAACTCCGGACCACGCCAGGTAGAACCGCAACATCATATCCAGGTCATACCGTAGGTCCCTGGGGGCCTCAGCCAGCTCGTACAACGTGGGGAGACGCCCAACGTAGCGCAAACCGACGACATGGTCGGTCGTAAACGGGGGTAGGCTGATTTTCCCGCTGGGCGACTGTAGTGGGACCATGAAAGCCTTCGTCGCATCCAGTACGCTGTCAGTCGCCTGCGCAATCCTACGGCAGCACTGTAGTAGAGGTAGGTGGGAGGGCCCGTCGCGATATGAGAACCTCCTGCAGTGTATCCTGTGACAGAACCATTCTCCCGCAGAGGCCCCGTCCGAGGCCCAGGCCACAAAGGCAGTAGCAAGCAGCAGTCGCGACAAACTGGACCTTAGGTATCGTAGTGCACGACGGCCATGCATGCGCTGATCCATGAGGTCCAGGGAGCCCTGGGAGAGCCAGCTATGTTGTGGCGTGCGGCCGGACAATGACGCTTTAGGCGGGAAGGCTAACTCAGCCGCCGCAAGCAAGGCCGCATTCAAATGTGCTGCATGGTCGTCCGGGTGCATGGAGAAGGGGGGCTGGGGTACCATCTGTAGGGCCTGTGCAAAGGCCTGCTGACAGTCAGGGTCGTCATACTTCGATATGTCGTGTCGAGACCGTGGCCATAGCAAGGCAGGTTCGTACCGATCGGCATGGCACATACGCATGTAAGCTGTGACCACGAAGTGATCGTCCCGACGTAGTGACAGATCGAGATCGACATCGACACCCTGATGCACCACGCTGTTGATCTGTCCGATGGGGGTGGTAATGTAGTCGATGCGACGTCTAGGTGCTTGACCCTGGGCCCCAGGCGGTAACCATGTGCCGTGTACCCCAGAGTACGACGGCAAAAACGTAGATACTGCACACTGCTCGGTATCCCGAAGAAACTTATGGAAGCACATTCCATTGAAGTTTTCAACCTCGGGCGCCACATCACCCACTGAGTCTGACACTTGTGAGCCCACCGTGGCATTCGCATCAAGCAGGCAATACAACGGCGCTGGCTGAACCCGAGCAGAGAGAACTGACGCAACCTGATCCCACCATCCTCGAATCTCGTCTGGTGGCCGACGGGAGTGAGGGGCGTGTCCAACCAACACGTCAATGCAGAGACCAGGAGCACGAATGGCAACTAGCAGATGGCGTGACGAGAAACTGAGCACACGTACATGACGGCGCGCCAAAGTGTGTCTACCATCATACTCATGCTGCATGTTAACCCACAAGGCCACTCCAAACTTCCCTCGATCCTCGGCAGCGGCAGTGATGACGGCATAATCCCCTGCTGGTGTCCAACCATTCCTGCATAGCCGTGTCTCAAGAGTGCCGACAAGATGCAGCTGGCGAGACGAGAACTGATGTGCAAGAACGAGCATTCTGCCAGGCATGTTGAGGCCGGCCGCGTCTTGGTTGCGGCATCTGATCCTGCTGTCGCCTTTTCCCTTTGCTGCCTTCCTGCGGGGCCGTAACGTAAGCACATTAGCCACGGCGAATCGTACCTGAGGCAGGGCCAGCACGCCTGAGGGACGGGAATCACGAGGCACACTCGTGTCGTTCGGGCTGCGACCAGCAGGCGGCGAGAAAGCAGTCTGAAGGTCCAGACGGGGAGGGGCGAGACGCGGCATTTCACATGCACCAACATTCGGGTATACCCCTGAGCCGACGTTGGCGCTGGCAGTAATCCATAACCAAGGTACATGGGCGGCGGCAGCAAGCAATACTGACCACGGTTGAAAGTCTGCATCAACAGCCGGCAATAGGCCCATAGAGGCAAGCCGTGCAATGGTATCTGCAAGCTCATTTAACGGGTGGGCGTTGTGTCCCAGGATGTGCCTCCAAGTGAGCGTCGTATACTGCCGTAGCAACTTCAAGGCACCGTCGAAAAGCCACGTGAAGTCCCCACATGACGCATACTGGGTCCCACCTGCCGCCGTCGACACCACAAGCTGGTTGTCTGTGTACACCACAATGGGATACTGGCAAAATCTATCGTCGGCTTGCAATAACCATAGCACCAGCCACAGGCCTGCTTGAAACTCAGCGGCACCCGAGGGACTGGCAACGGAGTTGGATAGATCAGGATCAATCCCACACAGGTAACCTTCACAAACATACCGTCCCGAGGTAGTAACTGTAAATACACACCATGCCCAAGACGGTGGCCCTCCCAAGGATTGTTGGCGAGACCCTCCAGACCCATCGGTATGGATTTCGACCCAAGCTACCTGCTCATCCTCTGAGGGGGGGGAGGCTCCGTGGGTATCAAAAAACGAAATCGTACTACTGTGAAGGTATGGGTGAAATAGACAGTGATCGGCCGTCTGGCACTGCCCGAGAAAGGCGGGGGAGAGAGAGGCACTAGATTGCCAAGGCTGACGTAGTTGCCTGACAAGCTCACTGCAGTCGGGAATCGGGCAGCGGGGCTGCCCAGGCTCGGACTCCATCCGAGCGTGGGGGCGAGGCGACGTGGCTGGCCGTTGGCCAGCAGCGGGCAGGCTGTGAGATGATGGCAGCACTGGCGGCTCAGGCATCTCACTCCCCGAAGCCTGCCCGTCATGTCGCACCACCCCAGCTCCGACAGGTCCGATGAATCTGATCCCTTGGCCCCGCCAGCACGCGTGTGCCGTGGGCTGTGGCTGCGACTGTGACGCTGGCGACGTTCTGCGGCGGCGGCGGCATCAGGAGCTCCAGCTTCGTGGGCGAGCTCGGCGCGACCTGCTGGAGCCGGAGGGATCGCACCTCGTCCACGATGGCTCTCGACGCCCTCTTGCCTCGCGATGGCCTCGCGAAGCCCCTGTTGACCAGTCGGTCGGCGTGCGCGCTCGGCATCGCGACGGGCCCTCCGCGCCTCGGCGTCACGAGTCTTCTTCGCATCCACCTTCTTCCATCCTTCTTCTTCTTCGTCGGCGTCAGCTGCATCTGTCGCCGCCTCCACGACCTCTGCCCCGCGTGCCCTCGGGCGCACGCCTGCGGCCTGGCGCCCGCGCTGCGCGGGATGCATCCCGTCGGCGGCGGCGGCTGGCGGGCCCTGCCCAGGGCCAGCGGCGGCGGCTGCACCCGAGGGGGCGGCTGCGGTGGCCGCCGCAGGGGCGGCAGCAGGGGCTGCTGCAGGTGCCGCGGGCGGCGGCGTCGCCGTAGGCGCAGCCGCAGGCGCTGCAGGCTCTCCAGCGGGTGTCGCATCAGGCCCAAGGCGCTGCGGTGGCCCAGCGAACGGGCGAACCTCTGGAGTGGCCGCAGGCGATGCCGCAGTGCCCTGGGCCCGCATCGCCGCCAACTCCGTCTGGACCGTCGCGAGCAAGCCCGTGAGCCCCACGAGCGCCTGTCCCAGCTCCAGCTGCCCAGCCTGCAGCGCCGCGAGCGCGGCGATCGGCGGGGCCGTGTCGGGCGGGGTGCCTGGCATCGCTGGCGGTGTGCTAGGCACCCCGCCCATGGGTACGTCTCCGTCGGCTGCCTCTTGAGCAGCAGCAGGAGGCGGGCGCATGGCCTCCAGCTGTTCCAGCAGCGTCCTGGCCCTCTCCACGGCGGCCGACCTCTGCTGGACCTTGGCGTCCGCGTCCTCCAGGGCGGCACGAGCTGCGGCGGCGGCATCCTGAGCTTTCTCCAGCTTCTGCTGCGCTCTCTGGACATATGACCTTTGCTTGTCACATCTCACGCCAGAGGGCCGAGCGATAATGATCATACAGAGCTGCACGGCATACTCCTCTTCCTGAGGGCGCATCTGCTCGGCCGACATGCCTAAGTCCTTCGCAGCCTGGAGGCGTTTGCCTGTGGCGGCGGTCATCTGGCGCAGCGAGCGGCGGTGAGCCCCAAGCTCACGCTCCTCACTCGGCGGCTCGACCCAGGCGGGGTGAGCCTTGGCGGCCTCTGACAGCGCGGGCAAAATGCCCAATGCCGGGCTGCGCAGCTCGTCGTCGCCGCCGTCCGAGGAGTGGCCGCCCTCGTTGGCCTCGCCGTCGTCGTCCTCGTCCTGCGCAAAGCGCACACGGGAGCCCGACCTGGTCTGGCTGGATCGCCTGCGTCGGCGCGAGCCAGAGGCGCGGCGGTGGCGGTCGCGAGGCTGGCTGCGTCGATCGCCGGCCTCGCTGCCGCGGTCCGCCGCGCCGTGCTGCGGCCCGCAGGCTGGTAAGGGCATGCACGTGCGGCAGAGCAGGTCCGACGGGCCATTGAGGCCTCCGCAGGTCGGGCACCACCATCCTGGCGGCGGCGGCGGCACAGCCCATGGTGGGGTGCTGCCGCTCTGCCCGCTGTGGCCGCTGCCCTTGCCACCGCCCTTGCGGCCCTGGCCGCTGCCCTTGCTGCCATAGCCTCCAGCACGGCCAGACATGATCCCGCTGCTGTGGTGCGCGCGCAGCCTCGCCGCTGCGGCGGCGACGCGCAGCAGGGTGCGCGACTGCGTGCGCCGCTCGCGAGCGCGCCTGTGCCAGGCGGGCTCGCGCAGGCGCAGCCGGCGCCGCGCCCTGCGCACTGCGGGCGCCCGCGCCGTCGTGCGCCCGCCCACGCTGGGGGCGGCGCACGCCACAGCACAGCAGCACGGCCGGCCCGCACGCCACCAGCGAGGGCGGCGCGGGCGAGCGCGTATGGCCGCCGAGTCCCGCGAGGCTTCGCAGGTATCCTGGATACCTGCACCCAAAAGCCTCGGGCCGGGACGGCAGCTGGAGGGAAGGAAGGGAGGGAGGGAGGGGGAGGCGGTGGGGGGGGGGGGGAGGAGGAGGAGGAGGAGGAGGAGGAGGAGGATGAGGAGGAGGAGGAAGAGGGAGAGGATGATGATGATGATGATGATGATGATGATGATGCTGATGCTGATGCTGATGATGACGATGATGATGATGATGCTGATGATGGTGATGGTGATGATGATGCTGACGATTATGATGCTGATGATGATGATGCTGATGCTGATGATGATGACGCTGATGCCGATGATGATGATGATGAGGATGCTGATGCTGATGCTGATGCTGATGCCGCTGATGATGATGCTGATGATGATGATGATGATGATGATGATGACGCTGATGATGATGCTGATGATGTGATGATGATGATGATGATGATGATGCTGATGATGATGATGATGATGATGATGATGATGATGCTGATGATGATGATGATGATGATGATGATGATGCGATGATGATGATGATGATGATGATGATGATGATGATGATGATGATGATGATGATGATGATGATATGATGATGATGATGAAGGTGGTGGTGATGATGATGATGATGACGATGATGATAATGATGATGATGCTGATGCTGATGTTGATGATGATGATGATGATGATGATGATGCTGATGATGATGATGATGATGATGATGATGATGATGATGATGATGATGATGATGATGATGATGATGATGATGATGATGATGATGATGATGATGATGATGATGATGATGATGATGATGAGGAGGAGGAGGAGGAGGAGGAGGAGGAGGAGGAGGAGGAATAGGAGGAATAGGAATAGGAATAGGAATAGGAATAGGAATAGGAATAGGAATAGGAATAGGAATAGGAATAGGAATAGGAATAGGAATAGGAATAGGAATAGGAATAGGAATAGGATAGGAATAGGAATAGGAATAGGAATAGGAATAGGAATAGGAATAGGAATAGGAATAGGAATAGGAATAGGAATAGGAATAGGAATAGGAATAGGAATAGGAATAGGAATAGGAATAGGAATAGGAACAGGACCAGGAATAGGAATAGGAATAGGAACAGGAATAGGAGGAGGCAGAGGCGGAGGCGGAGGCGGAGGAGGAGAAGGGGGATGAGGGCAGGAGGATGAGGAGAACGAGAATGCAGATGAGGCTAAGGAGGAGGAGGAGGAGGAGGAGGAGGAGGAGGAGGAGGAGGAGGAAGAGGAAGAAGAGGACACTTGGGGCCTCCTAGCTTCCTGCGGGCCTTTTTCGAGGCCTCTTGGAAGCTCCTTGGGCATCTTGGGTCTGGATGCTTCTTGGGGCTTATCGGGGGCCTCTTGGGCCGTCTTTGGGCGTTCCTGACCCGTCTGACGCTGTCAGAAACCTTCTTGGATGCCTCTCTGAGCCGGCTTGGGCCCTCTTGCGGCGATTCAGAGACGTCTTGGAGGCCATCTTGGGCGTCCTGGATGCCTTTTGTGCTGTCTTCAGGCCCTCTTGGGGCCGTCTTGGGACCGTCCTGGGGTCATCTTGGAGGCCTTTGAAGCTATCTTGGGGTGATCTTTGCGGCCTCTTGGGCCGTGTTGGGCCGCGTCGGAAGACCGAAAAGAAGCAAAGGGAACACTCCTTCAACAGCCTAAAGGCGATCAATAATTTAGGCCTCTTCGGGCCCTGCTGGAGGACCTCTTGGAGGCCTCTTGGGTGTTCTTGGAGGCCTCCTGGGTGCCTCTGAGGTCGTCTTGGGCCGTTTTAGAGGCTTCTTGGGCGGACTTGGACGCATCTTGGGTTCTTCGGGCCGTCTAGGATGCCATCTTGGACCGTTTTGGGCCGTCCTGGAAGTCGTCTTGAGCGTCTGGGAGGCCTCTTGGGCCGTCTTGGGCCCCTCTTGGGGCCGTCTTGGGGGCCACTTGGGCCGTTCTGGGGCTATCTTGGATGCTTCTCGGGCGTTCTGCGGAAGATCTTGGGGGCCTCTTGGGCCCTCTTGGGCCGTCAGAAGACCCCACAGAAGGGCTCCACAAGGGCCCCCAGAAGACCCCCAAGAGGCCCAAGAGACGCTCAAGAACACCATAGCTCCCCTCAGCGAGCTTGGACGTAACAAGCTCTTGACACCAAGGCTCCTCAGAGCGCGGTGACGCAACCAGCTCGTCACACCAAGGCTCCCCAGAGCGAGCGGCACCGTAAAAGTCTCCGAACACCAGGGCTCCCAACGCAGAGCGGCGACGTAACAAGCTCTTCACGCCAAGGCTCCCAAGAGCGAAGGGTGCCATGAGCCCTCTTGGGCAAGTTCCTGAGGCGCTCTTTCCGTTTCCGTGCCGGCCCAGATTGTTGGGATCTCGTGGGGGGCCTTTCGGGTGCCTTTGGAATGTAGTTTTAAGGCCTCTTGGGGTCCTCTTGGGGCCTCTTTTGGGCCTCTTGGCGGCTTCTTGGTGGCCTCTTGGGGGCCTCTTCGGGGCCTCTTGGGTGCCTCTTGGGGCCTCTTGGGTGCCTCTTGGGGCCTCTTGGGCGCCTCCTCTTGGCGCCTCCTGGGGGCCTCTCGGGGCGGAGGGCTCGGATTTTCGGTTCGTGTTCCCTCTCTTGGGTCCCTATTGGGGCCGTCTTGGGGCCCTCTTGGGCCGTCATGTGCGCCTCTCTAGCCGTTTTGGGTCGCTCCTAGGCCATCTTGGGGCCCTCTTGGAGGCCTCTGGAGGCCTCTTGGGGTGGTCTTGGGGCCTCTTGGGCCGTCTTGGAGCGTTGGAAAGCCGCAAATTCACGAACGCCAGAGTTCTTCAAAAACCTAGCTATGATCAGTGTTTGTTTGCCTCTTGGGGCTCTCTTGGGAGGCCTCTTGGAGGCCTCTTCGGGCGTTTTTGAGGAGCCTCTTGGGCCATCTTCAGGCCATATGGGGCGTCTGTAAAGGATCTTTCGGCGACTCGGGGCCCGCCTGGACCGTCTTGGGAGCCTCGTGCCCGAAAACTTGACGCAGAGAGACTCGACAGGCCCCCGACAAGCAAGGTGAGAAGCCCAGAGAGTTTTCGCAATTTGGGCGCCAGACCCCTTAAAGACTCCTCAGCAGTCAGGACTGAGGCTCAGGGGATTGTGCAAAGCATACGAAAACCGCCCACTCCGTGCACAGCGGCACGGTGGCGGATCATCATCATCATCATCATCATCATCATCATCACCATCACCATCACCATCACCATCACCATCATCATCATCATCATAATCATCATCATCATGATAATAATCATCATCATCATTTTTATCATTGTCATCATCATCAGCGTCATCCTCATCCTAATCCTCATCATCATCATCACCACCATCATCATCATCATTAATATCAGCACTACCACCCGCACCAGCACCAGCATCAGCATCACCATCATCATCACTATCATCACGCTTCATCTTCATTGTCATAACCGTCACCATCAACATCAGCACCACCATCATCATCACCACCACTTTCATCATCACCACCACCATCACCACCACCATCACCACCAACATCTGCATCAGCACCATTATCACCATCATTCCCATCACCATTATTAGTACCACCAGGTATCATCATCACCATCATCATCGTCACCACCATCATCACCACCATCATCACCATCACCATCACCATCAGCATCATCATCATCATCATTGTCATCATGACCATCATCACCATCATCATCACCATCATCATCACCATCATCATCATAATTCACGTTACCATCACCATCACCATCTTGTTCTTCTTCATCACTATAATGCTGATCAGTACCTTCCCACCATCACACCATCATCACTGCCACCACTACCACCATCATAATGATCGTCATCATCATTAGCATCATCATCACCATTAGTATCATCATTTCCATCGTCATCACCATCACCATCACCATCACCGCCATTAACATCACCACCAACATCATATCACCACCATCACCATCATCACCGTCATCACCATCAGCATCATCATCAGCATCATCATCATCATCACCAGCACCATCATCTTTATCATCACCATCGTCACAGTCATCCCCATTATCCGCATCATCATGATCAGCATCAGTTGCATCATCATCATCATCATCATCATCATCATCATCATCATCATCATCATCATCATCGTCATCATCATCATCATCATACTCATCATCATCATCATCACCATCATCATCATCATCGTCATCATCATCATCGCCATTGTCATTTTCATAGTCAGCGTTACCGTCATCGTCGTCGTCAGTGTTGCCATCAGCACCAACACCACATCACTCCTCATCATCATATTCGGCGGCATTACCACCGCCACCACTGAATTGCACATCTCTTCCATGTATGGCAACGGACCTTCCTTCCGTTTTGATCGGTCAATGCGGGTGCGATTTTACCAAGTTTCAGTTGGAAGAGCCGCCCTCGGCCACGTTCGATGGATTATTATGCTTGCAGCGCTCGAGTGTCTCCGATCAGCAGCTATCGATTTCAACTATCGGATCAAGTACACCCAGCTCGACCATCAAAATTGTCATATCACACCACATGCGATGACTCGTCCTCCCTCCGCCACGTCCTGGTCACTACTACTCGATGGCCTCGTCCTCCCCCCCTCTTCTTGCCTTTTTATCCACCACCTCTCGTGCTTCTCCTCCTACTCCTCCTGATCCCTCCCCCTTTTCCATAGCCATCATGATGTCTCTCCTCTCCCTCCCCCCACCGTATCAGAGGCTTGTGTTGGCATTTCGCTCACACCTCCCCGTGGTGTGCAATTCCATATTGAATCGCGCCCTAGGCCTCGTTTCGGGCGCGGTCTCGCCAGAGCCCCATCCTAAGTGCCCGAACGCCAACAGCCTCGATACGCGTGGGCTGTGTGGATGGTTTGAGGCTGTGTGGGGGGGGGTGTTTTATGTCTGCTCGCGCCGCCCTTTATTGCGTGTGTGTGTGTGTGTGTGTGTGTGTGTGTGTGTGTGTGTGTGTGTGTGTGTCTGTGTGTGTTTGTGTTTGTTTGCTTGTTTGATTGTTTGTTTGTTTGTGTGTGTGTGTGTGTTTGTGTGTGTGTGGCGGCATTCGCATTTTGAAGACCTCAATGGTCGTTCTTTTCCGCGGCGCAGGTCGGAGGCAACATTGTGTCGCCAGACTTGGCCGTCCAGCGTCGTCTGACTGCCCGCGTCTGCCGCCTGATAGTCGAATCATGTTGGCCGCTCACATATTACCTCAAAGAAGCAGCCTCGATCTTCGAAGCTTGCACCTCGAACTCCGACCCCTCCATCTTCGAACCTCGATCGTGGGTTCCTCGATCCCTCCACCTCCGATTCCTCTATAGACGATCCTCGATCTTCGATCTTCTACCCTCGATTTGATCCCCGATCCTCGGTCCTCGAGTCGAACCTCAATGATGTTGTTGATGATTGTAATAGGGATGGCAGTGGTATTCCAGATGAGGTGATGAAGATGACGATGATAAATTCGGCGACGATGGCGATGGTGATGCTGATACTGATGGTGATGATGATGGTGATGATGATGAAGAAGATGCTGATGACCATGATGGTGACACATGAGTATTCAATGTGTTACGAGAAATGGCATCGATGAATGAGTTATGAGGAATGGTGTCGATGAATGAGTTATGAGGAATCATGCCGATGATGACGATTCGTTGATGATGATGATGATGATGATGATGATGATGGTGATGATGATGATGATGATGATGATGATGATGATGCTGCTGCTGATGATGATGATGATGATGATGTGGATGATGATGCTGATGATGATGATGACGATCATATTGATGCCGCGGGTGGTGGTGGTGCTGATACTGATGACGACGATGAGGATCATGATGATGATGCTGCTGATGATGCTGATGATGATGCTGATGCTGCTGCTACTGGTGGCGGTGGTGATGATGATGATGATGCTGATGATGATGATGATTATTCTGCTCATGATGAGGATGCGGCCGATGATGATGATGATGCTGATGCCCATGATGATGATGATGCTGATGATGATGATGATGCTAGTGATGCTGATGATGAGGATGTGGATGATCACCATGATGACGTCGGTGGTTGTAATGATGATGACGATAATGATAATGCTGCTGCTGATGATGACTATGATGATGATTATGGTGTTGATTCTGAGTATGATTCCGATTATTATTATGATGATGATGATGATGATGATGATGATAGTGGTGATGATGATGCTGGTGCTGAGGATTATGCCGCTGCGGATGATGCTGATGATGATGATGACGATGTTGATGATGATCATGATGATGGTGATGATGCTGCTGCTGATGATGCAAGGTGCTGATGATGCTGCTCATGATGATGATGATGATGATGATGATGATGATGATGATGGTGGTGGTGGTGGTGCTGATGTTGATGATGATGATGTCATGAGGGTGAGGAGGATGGTGATGATGCTGATGATGTTGCTGCTGACGATGATGCTGGATGCTTCTGATGCTGCTGCTGATGACGATGATGATGATGGTGGTGGTGGTGTCGATTGTGGTGTTGATGATGATGAGGATGCGGATGAGGGTGATGGTGATGATGGTGATGGTGATGGTGATCATGATGATGCTGATGACGATGATGATGAAGATGATGATAGTGATGCTGATGATGAGGATGATGATGATTGTATTGGTGATGACGGTGGTGGTGAGGATATGGCGATACTGATGATGCTGCTGCTGGTGATGATGACTATGATTATGATTATTATTATAATGTGGATTCTGAAAATGATTCCGATTACTATGATGATGCTGATGATGATGACGATAGTGGTGATGATGATGGTGCTGCGGATGATGCTGATTATGATGATGCTGATTATGATGATGATGATGACGATGCTGATGCTGATCATACTGTGGTGTTGTTGCTGCTGCTGATGATGATGCTGGATGCTGCTGATGCTGCTGCTGATGATGATGATGATGATGATGGTGGTGGTGGTGCTGATGTTGGTGATGATGATGTTGTGAGGATGAGGAGGATGCTGGTGATGGTGCTGCTGCTGATAACGATGCTGGATGCTGCTGAATGCTGCTGATGATGATGATGGCGGTGGTGGTGTTGATGGTGGTGATGATGAAGATGAGGATGAGGATGAGGATGATGGTGATGATGGTGATAGTGATGCTGCTGCGGATGATGCTGATTACGATGATGATGATGATCACGATGCTGATGATGATCATGATGATGGTGATGATGCTGCTGCTGATGCTCATGCTGGATGCTGATGATGCTGCTGATGATCATGATGATGGTGGTGGTGGTGGTGTTGATGCTGCTGCTGCTGCTGATACTGATGATGATGATGATGGTTGTGGTGGTGGTGGTGTTGATTGTGGTGGTGATGATGATGATGATCAGGATGAGGATTAGGATGAGGAGGATGGTGATGATGGTGATGGCGATGGTGATGGTGGTGGTGATGATTGCGATGATGATGAAGATGATGATAGTGATGCTGATGATGAGGATGTTGCTGATGATCATGATGATGGTGACGGTGGTGATGATGATGATGACGATAATGGTGATGCTGCTGATGATGATGACTATGATTATGGTTGAGATGTTGATTCTGAGTATGATTCCGATTATTATGATGACGCTGATGATGATGACGATAGTGCTGATGATGATGATGGTGCTGAGGCTTATGCTGCTGCGGAAGATGCTGATTATGATGATGATGATGACGATGCTGATGATGTTCATACTGTGGTGATGTTGCTGCTGCTGATGATGCTGGATGCTGCTGATGCTGCTGCTGATGATGATGATGTTGGTGGTGGTGCTGATGTTGATGATGATGATGTTATGAGGATGACGATGGTGATGATGATGATGATGATGCTGCTGATGACGATGCTGGATGCTGCTGATGCTGCCGATGATGATGATGGTGGTGGTGGTGTTGATGGTGGTGATGATGAAGATGAGGATGAGGATGAGGCTGATGGTGATGATGGTGATAGTGATGATGATAGTGATCGTGATGCTGATGACGATGCTGATGATGATGATGATGCTGATGATGATGATGATGATGATGATGATGATAATGATGAGGATGAGGATGAGGATGATGATGATGATGATGATGATGATGATGATGCTGATGATGATGATGATGATGATGAGGATGATGAGGATGCTGATGATTCTGTTTTTCAAACCCCTCTATCTTCAGGCAGCGGCGCTCGCCGGCGCCGCCGTGCCGGTGCAGCGTGCCGCGCCCTGCTGATCGCCGCCGCCGCGCTGTCCTTGGCGGGCGCGTCAGGCACCTGCCGCCCCAGAGCGGGGGAATCCAACTCGGAGGAGGGGGAGGGGGAGGGGGAGGGGGAGGGGGGGAGGGGGAGGAGGAGGAGGAGGAGGGGGAGAGGGAGGGGGGGGGGAGGGGGAGGGGGAGAGGGCAAGCTAGGTGCGCTCGCGTCATATCTGACGTCCTACCCCTCCCTCCCATCCCTTACCATGGCGCTGATTTTCTCTATCCGCGGACGCGTGTCGTAGCGGACCTGTGGCTCCGCGCGCGCGTGCGTAGTGGGTGGTGGTGCACGTGCGTGCGTGCGTGCGTGTGTGCGTGGTTGTCGTGGTGGTGGTGGTGGTGGTGGTGGTGGTGGTGGTGGTGGTGGTGGTGGTGGTGGTGGTGGTGGTGGTGGTGGTGGTGGTGGTGGTGGTGGTGCTGGTGCTGGTGGGGGTTGTGGTGGTGGTGGTGGTGGTGGCGGTGCAGCGCGGTGGTGGCGGGCGGATGGGCGCGCGAGAAAAAGGCCCGCCCTGGGGCGAGAACGCCATCCTGAACGACGGAGGCCAAACACCGATCCGAAAATGAGGCCCACGCTGCAGCGGGAGCACGATTCGGAACGATTCGGGAGCAGAAATGAGGCCGGCGCCTCAACGAGAGTAGCATTTTGGGGAAAAATGACGCCGGCGCCTCAGCGAGAGTCGTTTCCCGGGATTTCCCGGGCATCCTGTGTGTAATAAAACAGTACGCGGAGGATGCGCTGGGGATGTGATAAACGCCGGTTGAAATAGCATTGGATTTTGGCTCCCCGACCGGGTCTGGGCACACTCCGAATTCAACGATTTTGTTTTCAAGTACCTGGGGGTTTGTGAATTATTGCGCGGCTATGTTTTTAGGAAGAGAAATTTTCAAGAGGTTTTGTTATTGCTGGGTTGGGTTACCGATCATATTTTCGCAGTGCTAAGTACACGCAGTGTGGAAATACACATTAAGATATGTTAAGCCGTATTTTTCGCACGCTCGTTGTTGCCATTTGGGAATGAGAATCAGCTTTCGTTTTATATGACGTCTCTTGTCGGCGTGAGAAATCTGGAGTAGCGCGTAGCTCGATCCAGCAAATTCAAGTTTCTGGATCGTATATGAAGGAGTCGCCGTGTGCTTTTTTCTGTCGATGACTATTTAAGCGTTAGATTTTCGAAGGGGGATTCTTGTTGGGGTCGGTTGACATTTGCACGGTTTTCACGCAGTTGCGTTCGCCGTTTTTTTTTTTTTTTGTTCTTATGCAGTGTCCCCCGGGAGATTGTCGTTCGAGTCGTTCTCTGTTCGACGCGCCCGTCTCTGCCGCCGCTGCCGCCGTCGTCGCGTCGTCGTAGTCGTCGTCTGTCGTCGTGAGTCGTCGTCGTCGTCGTCGGCGTCGGCGTCGGCGTCGGCGTCGGCGTCGGCGCGGCCGTCACCGCGGCGCCGACTTTCTTCTCGAAACCGCGGCCCTCGCCGCGACCTCGCCGCGGGCCCCGCGGCGGCGCGATGGCCGCGGCCGCGGCGGCGGCGGCCGCCGACCTCGAGGGCCAGGGCCCGAGGCGCGGGTGGGAGGGCGGGGGGATTAGAAGGAGGAGGAGGAGGAGGAGGAGGAGGCGGCGGAGGAGGAGGAAGAGGAGGAGGAGGAGGAGGAAGAGGAGGGAGAGGATGAGGATAATGATGAGACCGACCACCCATTAGGATCGCAGTGGCGCTGTACGGGTACGCGTTCTCGCCCAGCGAGGGCGACTTCCCGTGCTGTCGTTTCAACTCCCTTCGCCACGTCGTAGAGTGCAGCGTGGAGATCGGCGGCCACGATGCTCGTGATCGACGGGAGGAGACTGCCTTGAGAACGCAGGTGATGGCCCATCTGTCCACCCTGCCTCCAGGTGTCGGTGGCCCCGCGGCGCCGTTCGACACCTCCCACCTCCGTTCAGTTGTTGAGGAGCCGGGGATCTCACCTTCCCGTCCCCACCCCACCACCGCGCCCACCATCCCCCGCTCAGACTCCCGCTCCCGCCACGTGGCCCGTTCGGCCAATTGGAGCTCTCGCCCTACTCTTGCTTGCCCCTCCCCCCCCCCCATCCATGCCCGCCCGCCCCGACCCCCCGTCCCCGAGAAACGTGGAAACGTTGTTCGAGCGTTTTCTGAACTTCGGAACGCCCCGAGGAGATTTTCAACGTTCGCGGCGTCCCCTGGGAAGTTGTGGACAGAAATGTTGGGCAGCGCCTCCGCGCGCAGGGCGCGACGACTGCGTGCCTGGGGCGGCGCGGCCCTGTCCGCGCGCCGCTTCCGCGGGCGGGGAGGGGCGCTTCCCGAGGCGGGGCCGGGGTTCCAGGGAGGTGCGCGGGCCGAGGCGGCGGCAGGGCCGCTGGCGGCGTGCCTGTCCGCGCCGCTGGTGGATCTCTTGCGCAGCGGCGACAGCTTGCGAGAATGGTGCTGCTGCGTGGTTCAATCCGAGGGGTGCCCGGGTGCCCGGGGTGCCCGGAGTTGCATTTCTTGCCATCGCATTGCGTTGCATTGCATTGCTTTGCGTCGCATCGCGTTGCAATCGCGGTGCGTTGTGTTGCCATCGCGTCGCACGGCGACGACTTTTTCGAGCGCCACTCGCGGCCCTTCTCAGCTTCTCAGCTTCTCAGCCCCTCCCAGGGCCCCCAGGAATATGATGAGATGAGGATGGGGCCCTAGGGGCCCTGGCTAGGGGGCCCCCGGATAGAACGAGGAGGCCGAGGGCGACGGGGATGAGCAGGAGGAGGAATGGTCCAGGAATGGTGGGTGACGTGACGAGGATGGGTGAGGCAAGAGAGGGGGGGGGGAGGAGGAAGGGGGGAGATGAGGAGGGAGGAGGAGGGGGGGCGTTCGAGCTCCCACGAGGTGGCACGGAAATCCGCCCTATCTGATGTTCGGCGGAAGTTGCGGCAAACTCGCGTGTCCGTGGATCGCTGGAGGCAGAAGTGTTTCGAGCTTCGGGGTGCGCTGAAGGTCGCCAGGATGCACGCGTGGGAGTTGAAGCACGGTTCGGTGATTAAGTTAGGCAAGCACCGGCGGAAGGCGAGCGGGCCCCCACCGGAGCACCCTTCTAAATTTACCCTTCCCCCCCCCATCCCCATCCCTTCTCGCCCCCCCCCGCGCCGCGCCCCCGCCCGAGCCGACTTCTTGTTTCCTCTATTCATCTGTTCAGCTCCCACCCGCCCAATCAGGGCGCGAAGATCTATCGCCTTTCGACTGGGGGTGGATATTCACTCGCCTTCAAGCGCAACAGGGGCCACGCTGGTTGCGAGGCGCTCTTGGCGCACATCGATGCCCCGCTGTCGCGATACTCGGTTCAAAGATGGGAGCACTTGTTAGGCGCCGCCTGTTTGATGAAGTGCCAGTTGTGGTACGATTACCATTGCTAGTATTTGGAGCAGTTGGATTTCGCTTGCAGCGAGACGCTGCGACAGCAAGGTCTCGCGGGCCTGGAAGGAAAAAAAGAGGCGGGCTAGGTAGGAAGTGTAGAAAGTGGAAGGAAGGAGGCGAGGGGGTGAGGGGCGGGGGGCAGAGGGGTAGCGCGAGGGCGCGTCCGCGGCCGCGTCATCGCGCGGCGGTGGCGCCAGCGACACGAGACCTCTCCCGCGGGCCCCCCTCCCCCCGCTCTGCCACCAAGGGGTGGCGGGGGGCGGGAGGGCGAGAGGCGGAGAGAGGGGCGTGGCAAGGGGGAGAAGGGGGGGGATGGGGGCGGGGGGAGGTGCAGGGACGCGGAAAAGTTAAATGATGAGGCGGCGGAGCGGAGGCGGAGAATGCGAGGGAGAGGTTGTTGAGCCCCCCCTCCCCTCTCTCCCCTGCCCCGCCGCTCCACGCCCCCGCGCTCCGCCCTGCCCCCCCTTCTTGCGCTCTGCTTTTATCCAGGTGAGCCGCCCCTCTTGACCCGCGAGATCCACGACGCCCGCGGGGGCGCGACAAATTCGGCGGCGCCCGGCCACGAATGCAAAGCTCACAGTTGCCAGGTGAGATCAAAATTCCGACAGGCCACCCCCCCCCGCGCTGCTGGACCTGTTGCCCCGGGAAGACCGCGACGGCGGCGGCGGCCGCGGCGGCGGGCCCGACGTCGACGACGTCGGCGCGAAGGTCGAGGAGGAGGTCGAAGTAAAGGAGGAGGTCAAGGTGAAGGAGGAAGTAAAGGAGGAGGTGGAGGAGGAGGTCGACTTCGATCAGGATGGCGCCGCCGTCGGCGTCGCGCCGCCGCTTCGCCCCGTGTGCCTGTTGGAAGGGCTTGGCGCGGCGGCTGCGGAGGGCCCCCTTTGCTCTCGAATATCGCCCCTATCCTCCCCCCCCCCCCCGCCCCGCCCCACCGCGCCCGCCCGCCCGCCTCCGGCCCGCGGGCCCAGTGCGTTCGGAACCCGCCCGCCAGGAGCTCTTGGACACATTCGACAACCTGCCGCCCCCAGAGAACGTTGGCCACCCAGATCTTGCGAAGGTGCCGCACAACAACGGCGCTCTCGAACAACGCGCGATTTTCCTGAAGCAGTTGGAAAATATCGGGGCCAGAACTTGGGTATCGGACTTGCGGCACATGCCCAAATACGACGACTACGACGAGGCAGCACGTGATAATGAGCATCTGCAACACGTGCACGTGCGGGTCTGGATCTTCGGGACTGATGCTGGCGGCGATCAATCAGGCTGCCACAAGCTATTGATTCGAGAATTTCGTGGATACATCTATGGATGATCAGGTCTGGCGCGGGTCGCGCCAGCCATCTCACTCTCCCATTCTCGCTCCCTCTGCCAGCCGAATTTCCCACCTGCCCACTCCCCCATCACCCCCTCGCCCCACCCCCAGCCCATCCTGGGGCCCACCCCCTCATCCCTCGCCCCACCGCCCCCTGCCCCCTCCTGCCCCCAGATCCTGTTGCCTGCGTCGCCAGTTGCACCTCACTGTGCAGAAACAAGTGGGGCGCCGAGGGAGGTCGGACACGTACTTCAGTTATTTGGCAATGTTCGTCAATGCGTGGCGCGCGTGTGGACGCGCAAAACTTATTCGCGACGCGTGGGAGGAAGTCAATCCAGATCGAGCTGGCGAGGCGTGCCGGCGCTTGCCTCCTCGGCCTCTCAAGGCGCGGTGGTGCTCAACTCCTGGCGCAGAGGAGGCTTGCCAGCTCGCCTCGCCGCCTCGCCCCTGCCTCCGCCTTCCTGCTCAGCCTGCTGTTCGCTCTCCTCTTGTCCTCCTGTGGTGCTGTGTCCTCGTGGTCCTTCCCGCCCCCTCTCGCTCTCTCCTGCGTTGCGCGCGTGCGTGTGAGCTGAGGCGGACGGCTGAGACGTTTGACTTTTCTCTCTTGGGATCTAGTGCCACTGCGCACTGTTCGGGATGTTTTCGTTGGGCTTCTGGGCCCTAACGGTTTCTAGGCGGCGTTCCCCGATTGGAAATCCAGTCGCGACGGGCGGCGGGCCTGGCAAACGGGCCGACGGGCCTCAGCATGCGCACATCGGTCACTTGCAAATGCCTCGTCATTGCAGACTCGACCAGATGCTGAGCGCCTCCGCCACCGGGCTCCTCTCTTCCTCCTCCTTTCCTCTTCCTCCTCCACCTCGCCCGCCTCTTCCCGGAACGCCCCGCGGCCTCCCCCTCCTGATCCTCTCCCTACTCGGAGACTCGGAGACTGCTCCGAGACTCTTCCCCGACTCCTTGTCTATATGTCTCTCTCTCTCTCTCTCTCTCTCTATCGCTCTCTCTCTCTCTCAATATATATATATATATCGTCATTCATTCATCTCTCTTTCTCTCTTTCTCAGTTCCCCTCTTTCTCTCCCTCTTCTCTCTCTCTCTCTCTCTCTTTCTCTCTCCCTCGCTTTGTATCTCTCTCTCTCTCTCTGGCGGCCCGCTTGTTGATGCTCTCTCTCTCTCTCTCTCTCTCTCTCTCTCTCCCTCTCTCTCTCTCTCTCTCTCTCTCTCCTCTCCACTCCTTCTCTCTCTATCTCAGTCTATCTCAGTCTCTCTATCTGTCTCTTTTTTGTTTGCTTGTTCGCTTTCCTCAGGTTCCTTTTCTCTCTCTCTCTCTCTCTCTCTGTTGGGTTGTTATCTCTCTCTCCTGTCTTACCTCTCTCTCTCACTCCCTCTCTCTCTCTCATCTCCCCCTTCCCCGTCTCCCTCTCTCTCTCTCTCTCTCTCTCTCTTCTCTTTCTCGCTTTCTCTTCTCATTTGTTATGTTCTCTCTCTCTCTCTCTCTCTCTCTCTCTTTCTCTATCTATCACTCTTTCTTTCTTTACTTATTTCTCTCTCTTCTCTCTCTCCTATCTCTCTCTCTCTCTCTCTCTCTCTCTCTCTCTCTCATCTCTCTCTCTCTCATCTCTCTCTCTCTCTCTCTCTCTCTCTCTCTCTCTCTCTCTCCTCCTCTCCTTATCATTATCCCTCCCCGCCCCCCCCCGCCCCCGCCCCCCCCCCCACCCCCCCCACCCCCCCCCCCTCCCCCCCCGACCGCCGCCTCGACTTCCCGCCCCGCCCGCCTCCGAAGGCGCTGATGAAGTGCGGCTTCGAGGACGCGCAGAAGGTCTTCGTCGGGGCCTTCGCGTCGCGCAGGGGGGAGAGGGCCCGCCAGAAAAAGCGGAGACGCTGCGACGGCAGCGATTGCGAAGGCGAGCAGAGAGAAAGAGAGAGAGAGAGAGAGAGAGAGAGAGAGAGAGAGAGAGAGAGAGAGAGAGAGAGAGAGAGAGAGAGAGAGGAGAGAGAGAGAGAGAGAGAGAGAGAGAGAGAGAGAGAGAGAGAGAGAGAGAGAGAGAGAGAGAGAGAGAGAGAGAGAGAGAGAGAGAGCGAGAGAGACAGATATGGAAAGAGAGATAGAGAGAGAGAGATAGAGATATAGATAGACAGAGAGAGGGAGAGAGAGATATAGAGGGGAGTGTCAGAGTGTCAGTGTCATGATTGATTGAGAATTCAAACATAAGCGGACATAGAGAAATATATATATATATAGAGAGAGAGAGAGAGAGAAAGAGACAGAGAGAGAGAGGGAGAGAGCGACAGAAGGAGAGCGAGACTGATAGAGAGAGAGAGAGAGCACATACAAACAATGCGTAGATAATACAGATACATAGGTACATTGGCATTATATATTGGGTAGACCTGATGTATACTATTAGAGGGAGAAAGGGAGAGAAGAGAGAGAGAGAGAGAGAGAGTCAGAGAGAAAGAGAGTCAGAGAGAGAGAGAGTCAGAGAGAGACAGAGAGCGAGAAACATACATACAAACATACATTTAAACATACATACACACAGACAGAGACAGACGTACGCATACAACATGGACATGGAGTCATGGAGACATGGGAATGGCGACGAGCTGGATCAACAAACCCTGGATCCTGGATGATATGACATCGGGACGACAGGGGAGAGACACAGAGAGAGAGAGGGGGGGGAGAGGGAGAAAGAGAGAGAGAGAGAGAGAGAGAGAGAGAGAGAGAGAGAGAGAGGAGAGAGAGAGAGAGAGAGAGAGCGAGAGAGGAGAGAGAGAAAGAGAGAGAGAGAGAACAAACAAAAAAAAGAAGATCGGAGGCGGGCGGGGGCGAGAGGGCGAGGAAGATCGAGCGAGAGGGATATATATGTGTATATAGAGAGAGAGAGAGAGAGAGAGAGAGAGAGAGAAAGAGAGAGAGAGAGATAGAGAGAGAGAGTGCAATAAAGAAAACTAGAGCAAGAGAGAGAGAGAGATAATGATTGAGAAAGAGAGTCAGAGAGAGAGAGCGAGAGAGAGAGAGAGACAGAGAGAGAGAGAGAGAAAAACATAAAGAGAGTCGGGGTCAGGTGATGATGTCGAGGCGTTGCTCGATGAGGCCGAGCTGAACGATTCCATGGATGCATACTCAGAGAAAGTAGGTCGCTGGATCAGGCTCGTCACGATGCAACTGGGGAATCCTTGCTTCTGGCAAGACCTGTACATCAAGTACATTTCCAGGCAGCCAGTCATTCACTTACATCTGTGGCTGCAGAAAATGGATCTTGACAATAAGAGTTGCCCCATGTTCGACCTGGTGTTTTACAAAGTAGCAGATGTAGCCTTTGATTTCAATTTCCATTTTACCAGTGACCTGAATCAGGTATGGGGGCCTTTGCTCGGCGTTTGCGATTCCACGGACGAATGTGAGTGTTTGGCGGAAGCGGTAATTCACAGCCTAGAAGTCGCCGCGGGATTCCACATGCGGGCATCACTGATTTACAGACGATATCCATATTTGTTGTTGTGGCTAGTGAAATCTGATGCTGAGAGTTATTGCGAAGATAGGCGCGCGTGCGCTGCCCACCTGCTTGCCGCCCCCCGCGACGCCCTGGATGATGCGACGCAAAAGCTCAGAGCGCTATTTCGGCGAGAGTTGGAGTGTGCCAAAGATTCAGGAACGTTGCCATGTCATTTGTATTTGCTGCTGGTAGATATTGGCTTACAGTGGACGACTAACACTCAAGAGTTAGAAGGGATGAACAATGTTGTGAAAAGCATAGGTAGATCAGCTCCACACATAGGCTGGCCACTTCTGAGCGCTCGCTTGACGAGCAAGAAGGACATTCAGTACAGGCGGGACGCGGTGGGTGGGTGGGCGGGTGGGGCCACGGGAACTCGCAGTGCCATCGCGCGCGGGCTTGTCTCGTCTCCGCGGACTGGGCTTCATTTAATATTTAGACAGGGTTGCAGTGCATCCAATCCATCGAATCCCGCGGGCCCCTGCCCCTCCACATCTCCGCGCCCCCCCGCCCCCCTTCTGATTCGCCCATCTCCGCTGCTTCCTGCCCCCTCGGGCTCGAAATCGTTTTTTGTTTTTTCTGCCTCGGCGTCGGCTTCGTCGCCTCCCTTGGCTTCGGCTTCGGGCTCGATTGTCGCATCTGCTCCGGCCCGCGGGAGCTAGTCGGAGTTCGCTCGGTCGACTTCTGCTTCGGCCTCAGAGGCTGCCCGCTATCGCGATCCGGGCGCTGGCGGAAATATTGTTTCCGAGCAGCGCTCCAACGGTCCAACGGGCCGAACGGCCCCCGCGCTCTCTCCCCCTTCCCCGCCCTTTCTGCCAATCCGCCCCCCCCCCCCCCCCGCTCGGCTCTCGCTGTCAGTTGCTTCCCCTATCATCTGCCGCCCCGCCCGGAGGGGCCCCAGTGGGGAGGTGCACCGACCGCGAGTCAGTCGACAGGTACATCGAGGAGTGCGCCGCGGTGAACGACTTCGCCAAGGCGGCGCTCGAGTCATCGCGACCTCCGCAAGGAGGGGCGCGGGGGGGGGGGAAGGGGAGAGGAGAGGCCCGAGGAGTCGCCGTCTCGTCTTCGTCGTCGTCGTCGTTGCAAATGAGTCAACCCAACCCACAACCCACGTAGCAAGGATGAGCGATCTCCCAAGGATGTCCGATACCCTCGCGTCCTTAAGTTTTGCCCTGCGCCCTATATGCGAAAACCGCCAGCGCTGCCTGGGCCCTTGAATCTGCGCCGCGCACCCTTGTTGCATTCGCATCGCTACCTCGCTGCGCTGGAACTGCATTCAGCGATGAGAAGAGAGGGAGAGAGTCTCGGAGAGAGGCGAGACGGCGAGAGGGGGGAATGTGGGAATGTAGGGAAGTGCCCGGTGCCCCAGGCGATGATGACCTAGACGACGCTGAGCTGCCGGGCGCAGACGACTCCGACCCGCGGGCGAGGATCACTTCCATGAGAGGGAGGTGGGATGAAGTCTCCGCTGCCTCCTACCCCGCGCCGCCTCCGCCGCCTCCACCTGAAGATCGACGCGACGACCCCCTTGCGCACCGCTCTCGCTGTTGGGCTAGATTCCTGATCAAACTTCGGCGCTCCTTTCGAAGCGAAGGCGTTCTCGGCGAGGTGCTTCGAGAATGGGGGCCATCTAGCAAGGTGACCAGCGTGCTGCAATTGCAAGGAGGGGCGGTGCATCAGTGCATCTGCGCATCTGCCCGCGGGGGCGTGACGACGGGGCGACGGCGACGACGGCGACGAGACAATGGCGGCGAGGGGGAGGGCGCGACGACGCTGACGCCGACAGGGGGGACAGGACAGCGGGGCAAGAGGGGCCACCCACCCCACCTCGGTCACCTCCTCCCCGTCGTCGTTGCGCGGCGTCCTCAGGCGTCCTCAGTCAGTCGTCGTCGTTGTCGTGAGTTCGTCGCTCAGTCAGTCGTTCAGTCGCGCAGTGCAATCGAGTCGCGAGTCGTCGAGCAGCGCAGCCCCGAAGGTTGTTTTTTCATGCAAAGTGTTGCGGGACCATCGTGATGGATCAGACAGCGATGTATTGAAGGAGGCATGTTTCTTCTTCAGCATGTCTTACGGCGGGGCGCTCTGGACAGCGAGTGCTACATTGTCTTCGGATGTTGAGGAATCGTCGATGGATCAAGATATGGCGCCGTGCCTGGCATACGCAACTATCGATCTGCCCTTGAAGCACGAGCCATTGTCGAAACTTCTGAGCGAGTTGCACGACGTCGCGTGCATCTTCCCAGACAAAGACCCGTCGTCCAGGACTCCAGGACCCCAAACCCTTGCGCTCAGAGTCGGCCGCGCCACTATTCATATTCCTTGGGCTTCTTACTTTTGGGTTTGTTGGTCTCAGAGTTAGGCAGAGTTAGGTAGTTAGGGTAGTTAGGGGAGGGTATCTGTTCGAGCAGGGCGCCTCGCAATCTCACTTGGCCCTGGGCGGCCATCGGCGCGAGGCCATCATGCCGACTCTGGCCGCCACCCGCCTCCCTCCTAACCTCCCGCCCCCCCCCTCCCCCCGCGAGGGCCCCCCTGCCCTGCTCCCCCCCCCCCCAGAGGCTGGAGCTGACGGAGGAAGCGGGCAACGTCGTCGTCGAAGCCTACCTCGCGGAGTGGTGCTTGCACAGCACGAAGGTCGCCAAGCTCACAGACGTGGTGTTCGTAGGTGAGTTGGCCGCCTCGTGCAGGCGGGGGGGGGGGGCGCTGGGGGCCGCGGGGGATTGACGGGGCGGTGGCGGCATCGGCGAAGTCGGCTACGGAGGCGGCGAGCGGCGGCGGCGACACTCGCAGCGGCTGATCACGGCGACGATGTCCGCGGCGGGATCGGAGGTGTCGCGAACGCGGCAAGGTTCGACGAGCCCACCGCGGCCGCCGAGGGGGGGCAGGCGGCGGAGATGGAGCACCCGGCGGCGGCGGTCGCGGCGGGGGCCCGGGCGCGGCCGCGGGGCGAGGGCGAGGGCGAGGGCGAGGGCGAGGGGGGGCGCCGCCAGCAGCATTGGACGCAACCCCTTCTCTGCTTCTCCTCGGCCTCCCTAAGCCCCCTGCCTCCCTCCCCTCATCTCATCCTTCTCCTCCTCATATATATATATATATATATGTGACTCCTTGGCTAGGTCTGGTTCCTTGCCCTTCTCTCCTCTTCTTCTTCCCCCTCCGCCCCCTCCAGGGCTCCGAACTCCTGGGCGCCCCCTGGCGGGGGCGGGGCGGGCGCGGCGGGGCCCGGGGCCGCGGTCGGGGTCGATGGGGTCGGGGCGTCGGGGATTCCATGAGAGGATCTTCGCGGGCGCAAAAGGGGCCCGAAGCAGGCCCTCGGCCCTCGCCCCAGCGCAGGGTCGTGCACGCGCGCACGCACGCCGCACACCAAGACCCCATGCAATGAAATTCGCCCCCGCCCTCCCTCGCCAATTTTTCTGGAGGACGCCGAGGCCGAGGAGGAGGGCGACCCTGGCGGCCCGAGCAACGACAGTGACTCCGTTGGCGACGGCGACGGCCCCGGCGGCTCCCATGGCGGCCCGAGCAGCGACGGTGATCCGAGCGGTCCGAGCAGCGACAGCGACTCCGATAGCGACGACTCGGACTCCGGCTCGGCCGTCGACGCCATCTTGATGGAAGCTCGCAAGTGCGAGCGCCGAGCCAACGGCGGCGACACCAGTGGGGACGATGACGAAGACGACTGCGACGACGACGACGATGCGTGGCTTGAGTTCGGAGACCACGACGAGGAAGAGCGCGTCGCCCAATTCGTGAGAGAGCACAGGGAAGGCAACAGCAATGACAAGGCTGACAAGTCTGACAAGACTGATGTGTTGGCAAAGATGTTCGAACGCGCAACTGGCTCTTCCGAGTACGCTGATCTGTCAGAATTCCCCGCGGAAGTAGCTGCCGACGTGGCGCTGCACTGTGCTGAGGAGGTCATCGAGATCCCAGAGCCCAGTGTCTTTTCGGTTGCGCTCGATGATCTGCTTGATTGTTGGGCAAAGGGCTTCTGTTCGCGACTGAAAGCTTTCAGGCAGTTGCAGGAAAGAGAATGTCAAGAGATGCAAGTCAGGCGCGGGGCAAGCAAGCAAGCAAGCAGCCCAACCCTCGCCATCATCGCCTTGCCCCTCCCCCCCCCCTCGCACCCCGCTCCAGCACGGGCCCAGGGAACGCTTGGGGGGCGGGGCGATGCGACGGGGGGCCGCTGGGGGGCCCATGGGGCCCGGGGGGAAAGGAAAGGGTTTGGAGTGCCGCAGCTGGGCTGGCCATGTGCTTTCGCGTTTTCCTCATCAGTCTTATCCATCTTCAGCGCCTCCTCCCTGCCCCCCCCTTCTCGTTGTCGCGGCCGCCCTTCCCCTCAGGCATATTTCGATGGTCGAGTTTATAGACGACTCCTCGGGCCTGCCGCTGAGGGGCGTCCGGTACGTGCACTGGGATTCGTTGGGGCCCGATTTCGAAGGCCGCCTTCTCGATGTGCGAAATCGCACGGTCAGATACATGAACCCCGGGCATGGCCGCAGAAACATTTGCAGTTTCGCCTCGCTTTTAGAGTGTGGCAATATGAAGCTCCTGTGGCCAAACACAGGACTTGTTATGTACAGGGCAGCTCTGGACACACTTCTGCCGCACCTGACTGATGATATCGTGCATGTTGAGAAATTTGTGCGTCTGTGTTGGGCGTGCACGGACACAGACACTCACTCAGATTCAATAGAGTCTTGCATGTTGTGTGGGAGACGCAACTTGTTTATTGCTTCCGAAACAGGTGTGGTCGGGGCTGCTGAGCACGTGCGAGTGTGTCCCTTCTGCGAGTGTGCGTTTCACGCAACGTGCGCGACTCGCGAGTTCGGTCTGTGCAAACAGCGTGCAGTCGACCGTCTAGTTGCCAATTTTGCAAGTGAGCTAGCCGAGCTTGGCGAGGCAAGCCCGGGCCCCGTTGATGATCCGTCAGCTTTCGATTCAGTGCCCGAGCAGAAGTGGCACGTGCTTTTGTCGTGTCTCGCGACGTCTCAAACTTTCCAATCAGCCACGAGCGAAGAATATGATGCGCACGTGTGTCCGTGGTGCTCTCACTTGCTTGTGCAGGCGGACGTCCCAATGGGCTTGGTTGCGTGAGTGATCGGGGCGCTCGCAGGAGCAAATGCACGCTGCGTTGTTCTGACACTCTAAGGAGAGACGCACGCACGCACGCATTGCAGACACCATTGCATGCAAATGCACACTCAATGCAACGCAGCATGCGGCATGCAGCATTTATAATGTTTTCAGGCCCTTGTTGTTTGTTTCACATCTGCCAGGCTGTGGTAGAACTGTTTCACACCCGATAATAGCTGTGAGAATGTGCGAGGATGGGGATGATGGCCCAAGTGCCCAAGGCGAGTGGTGGGCGCGCCCGGGTCAGAGCGCCTGCGGCTTTGCAAAATCGTGGATGTTTCGTCTGCGTCATTGTCCCCCCAAGTCCCCCCGCCCCCCCGCCCCCTCCCCCCCTCCGCCCTATCCCCCCCTCACTGTGGCCCCTCACTCGCTCTCTGGTCGTTATCGTCGCGTCGCCTGTTTTTCTCCTCTCTCCTCCTCGCTCGCCTCCTCGCCGCGGGCCGCGGCCGCCTGGCCCGCCGCCGGCGCCTTCGACGCGACGTCGACGCGAGCGTGGCCGGCGTCGCCCAGGCACCTGGCGGGGCAGACGGGGGGGGGCAGAGGGGGGGGGGGGCAGGGCATGATGATGAGGAGGAGGAGGAGGAGGAGGAGGAGGGGGATAGGATAGATATGATATGATGATTTTTGTTCAATTGAACTCAGCCGGGGGCTCCGCGTCCGGCGCCGTGTCTGGGCTGGGGGCGCTCGCCCGCGCAGCCGTGGCCGCCGCGACTCCCGCCGCGACCGCCTCCTGGGCCGCGATCGCCAACTCCTCCATCATCTTGCGCTCGTCCTCGCTCAGGGCGGGGGGCGGCTGCCGCTGGCGCTCTCGCTGCTGCTCCTTGCGGCGGCGCAGCAGCACGGTCCAGTCGTACTCCGTCTCGGTCACCGGCGGGCGCGCCGCTGGCGGCGCTGGCTGCGTCGCCGGCGGCGACGGCGACCGCCGTGTCCAGACGCCCTGATCTGTGTTGCCCCCGCTGCTGCTCGCCGCCGCGGCCGTGGTGGACGACGTGGCGTTCCTCTTCTCCTGCGCGGCCTTCCACTCCTTGAAGTGCTGCCACTCCTCCGCGCGCGCCTGCCTGTCTGCCTCCCGCCGATCTTCATCCGTCATGGCTGCCTGCCGAGCTGCCTCCTCTGCGGCCGCGCGGCGCGTCCGGCTGCGGCTGCGCCGCCGCCGCCTCGGCGGCATCGCCTTGGCTGGCACCGTCATCGCATCCACGGCAGCCTGGGCGCGGCGCGCGGCATCTGCGTTCGCCAGCCCAGCGGCTTTCGGGCGAAGCATGGTCGACGCGCGGACGTGCAGCACCATGTTCCTGATGCGCTGGCGCCCCTCCTCGTCGGCCGCCGCCTCTCGGGAGCGGAAAAGAGGGGGGTGTCCAAGAGGGGGGGGCGCAAATCATGACCAGCGGCGTGTGCGCGGCCCAGCGGGGGGACCAGGGACGTAATGAAATAAACAGAGGCGCCGTGAAACCTGGGGAGATATCATGGCCCCCTCCATGAGATCCCCATCCCCCTAGTCATCACCCCCCTCTTTTCCGCTCCCGGGCATCGTACTGCTCCCTCATCGCGTCGGCCCACCCCAGCGGCGGCGCGACGACGTGGCCGAAGACGGGGCTGCCGTCGTCGTCGATGTCGTCGACGTCGCTGCCGACAGCAGCGTTGTCGCCGTTGTCGCCCGCGCCGGCGCTCTCTCCTCCTCCTCCGTCGCCGCCCGAGGCGCTGCCGCGCGGGCCGCCCCGCGCGCCCCGAGGGGTGCGGAGGGGGGGGGTGACCGGCGCGCGCGCCCCGGGGTGCGCGGGGCGCGCGTGCCGGGGCGGCATTGCTGGCGGGGCGCCGCGGCCGCGACGCAGCGCTCAGGTCGGCGCAGCCAAAATGGGCAACAACGACGGGGGAACGGCGGAACGGGGGGGGGGCAGGAGGCGGTCGGCAAGGGGCGGGGCAGGGGGCGGGCGGGGAGGGGTGCGAATGAAGAAGGAGCGCGCCTGGCCAGACCTCGGGGCCTCAGGACCTCGGGGGGTGGACCGTTGGGCCGAACATAATTTGGGCCCGCCAGCGGGCCCGAAGCGGGTTCGCATTTCTCTCGCCTGGTGGCCGCAATGGCGGTCCATGAAGAAGCCATGGTGGTTCGATTCGACGCGTCCTATATATACATATATATATATGTCTATCTTCTACGAATGTTCTCATATGTGCTTGTGTGTTTGTTTATTTCACGGGAACAGAGTTCGGCTGGGCGCGTGGGTGGTTGTGTGTGTGTGCGCGTGTGTGTGTGTGTGTGTGTGTGGGGGGTGGTAGTGGGGTGGAGTGGGTGGGAATCAACTAGCATTGTGGTTTGTTGTGTTTGATATATATATGTAATGTATGCTTGTATGTATGTATGTACGTATGTATGTCTGTATGTCTGTATGTATGTATGTTCGTGTATGTATGTAGGTAGTTATGTGCATATGTATATATGTATCTATGCATGTGTATGTATGCACATGTGTATGTACACATTGCTGTTGGGCGTGATGGGCGCGCGAATCAACGCAGCTATGTTGCGTCAGTGTGCGGTCGGGGAAGGTTGCGAGCCCGCGTATGGGAGCGTTTTGGTTTGAATTGGGCGGGGCAGGCGGGCAGGCTGGGATGGGGGGGTGAGTTGATAGGGGTATGTATGCAGTATGTCTGGTGTGTTACACCGCGATTTGATGTCACACCGCGCCGTTAGGATTATGATTTTGATGACATATCAAACTAATCCAACGTTGTGAGGACGCAGGACGCACCCAACTGACTCTCGCGTTGGGAGGTCCGCCCACCGATGCATCATGCAGCAGGAGGGGGGCTCATTGCGCGGTCATCCCGTTTGGGGTAAGTTCACATCGTGTCATCGCGCCCCCCCCAATGTGAATCCTGCGTTGGGGATTGCCGTCCCGCACAAGAAATCACCAGTGTTGGTGTGTTCCCTCAACATGCCCCCAACGAGTACATATGTTACCACTGTTACCACCACCAACCTTAGGCCAACCTTACTGCGGGTCGGGATGTCGACCCGCACTGAATCATCCGTTGTGATGCTCGCCCAGCGCATCTCCATCTCCCGTTTGGGAGTGGTTTCCGATGTGATCACCTGTTGGGCGAGCTTCTCAGCGTGACTGCATGCTGGGAGATACCCCCCGACATGATCTATCAGTTGGGAATGTCTCACACCATGCTCACTGGTGGGGCGATCTCACATCGTGATCATAGGTTGTGCCCCCTTATGTTGGGATGCTATCTCGACGTGATCCGTTGTGGGGGTCCTCCTAACCCGAGCTCTCACGTTGGGGGATCTCCCAGCATGTAGTGCACCTCCATCCGCTGGGCTGCCCTCCCAGCATGATCACATACCGTGTTGGGGTATCATCCCATCGTGACACGCAGCTGGGATGCACTTCCCACCATATCACTCTGTTGGGACCCCATCCCGACGATGCACCCTGTTGGGACCCTCTCCCAACGCTATGTCCCGCTGGGACCTCCTCCCAACATGGTGCCCTGTTGGGACCCCCTCCCAACAGGATGACTTGTTGGGACCCCCTCCCAACATGGTGTCATGTTGGGACCCCCTCCCAACATGATGTCCTGTTGGGACCCCATCCCAGCGATGTGCCATGTTGGGACCCCCTCCCAACAGGGTGCCCTGTTGGGACCCCCTCCCAACAGGGTGCCCTGTTGGGACCCCCACCCAACAATGTGCCCTGTTGGGACCCCCTCCCAACAGGGTACCCTGTTGGGACCCCCTCCCAACAGGGTGCCCTGTTGGGTTGGGACCCCCTCCCAACAAGGTGCACTGTTGGGACCCCCTCCCAACAGGGTACCCTGTTGGGACCCCCTCCCAACAGGGTGCCCTGTTGGGACCCCCTCCCAACAGGGTGCTCTGTTGGGACCCCCTCCCAGCAGGGTGCCCTGTTGGGACCCCCTCCCAACAGGGTGTCCTGTTGGGACCCCCTCCCAACAATGTGCCCTGTTGGGACCACCTCCCAACATGGTGCTCCGTTGGGGGCCCCTCCCAACAGGGCGCCCTGTTGGGACCCCCTCCCAACAGGGTGCTCTGTTGGGACTCCCTCCCAACATTGAGCACTGCTGGGACCTCCTCCCAACGCAGCACCTTGTTGGGACCCCCTCCCAACATGACTCAATGTTGGGACCCCCTCCCAACAGGGCAACATGTTGGGATCCCCTTCCCCTCCTGATAACATGTTGGGATGATCTCCCAACACATTACCTTCCATGTATCGCAACAGGTGGCCACCCCAACATGTCCTCTCAACGCGTCGTCCCGTTGGGGTAGCCACCAGTTGCGCTGCCCATGCTGGGGCATCCCCACATCAGCAAGTATTTTTGGTCTGTCACCCCAACATGACCACTGTTGCTACGAATGCAAATCAGATGGTTTCGTATCAATATGTGGTTACTACTCATGATTATTTTACTTGGCTGATATTATAATACTTATTGTGTGCCTGTGTGTTTCATTATTTCATGTGTGTAATGCTTTTGTTGGGGAGTGTGTCATCTTCAATCGGCGCGCCATCGGAGCAATACCACATACAAACATTTCAGATGTACACATCCTTTCGGACACACCGCCACAACAATTCAGCACTGATCAACCATATATTCAGTTCAGATCGCTGATATTTGTAGATTGTATCACGCGGTACTATTTCGATTTGAATCGTTCTAAGTTTTTTTTTTATCGACCACATTTATGTGTTCATACTCATGTTTGCTGTTTGCTGTATACAAACGCATATATATATATATATATTAATTTGCATATATATACACATGTTTATACAAACGCATCCATTCACATAATAAGTTTACATGCGTGTCCCGGGTCCCGCGACCGTGTGTTATCGCATGCGTACTATCTTCATCAATGTCATGGGCTTCTTTCAGTGTGCCAGAAGAACATCGCTGCACCATCGTCCCCGCGCGCCCCCACCTCACCCTCCCCCCCCAACCCCACCCGCGCACGTGTGCGACTCGCGCACTTGACCTCGCTCCCCGCTCCCCCGCCCTCCCCAGCAAATCCCCTCCCCCCCCCGCTCTGCCGCCGCTCGGCCGTCGCCATCACCGGCGATGCTCGGGGTCCGCGACAGATGCTCAACCACTGACACATCGACATGCCGGGACATGCCGCGTGTGATCACATTTCTTTTCAGTCCCCTACTCCCTTTGCTCCTCTGTTCCTCTCCTCATCCTTTGCTTTCGTATCCCGTCATCTCTGTGCGCAGCCATAGCCATTTCGGCTCTATTGCATCAGCTCGCGTAGCGCAGCAGCAGTCAGCAGTTGGGTTCGCATTTCACGATGACCCAGCAGCAGATTCCAAGTCCGCATCGGTCCTGCCGCAGCTTCGACACGATGCCGTTCACGCCCGCGACGGTGAACAATCTTCAGGAGGCGATGGGTTGGTGTGCGCCTGCTCTAGCAAAGGCAGACTTGCACTTTGGGTTTGCTACCATGGCGGGGGGTCCTGGCGCTGACATCGCCCCGTACATCTACGGGCGCATTATATCCACTTCGGGGGCTTTTTCTGGCATCGGGGGGCCAGAGTTGGCCGATAACATCTTGCACAGCTCCTTTCAGCAGTATTTGCAGTTGACCATGCCCGACGGCGAGTACAGAGACATCGGCAATGGAGATGCGCTTCGTTTCCGCAGCGAGTACGCGATCGAGATCAATAAGAAGTCCTTGCAAGAACTCCTTCGTTTGCCAGGCCACTATCCTGACAGCGTCACTCCGGACATGGGGCCCAGACACGTTTTCGGGGACATTTCTCAGTTCTGCCCGGACGAGGTTCGCCCTGACTTCGGCTTGGACGGTGGCGTCGTCAATCTTTCAGCGATTCGGATGTTGCTCCGTCGGCACAGGCCGAAATTGAGCGGCAAGTGCGTGAAGCACAACCAGATGTGCAGCATGATCAAGACTTGCATGCACCGCGCAGGGTCGCATTGCACCATGCACTCTGCGTTCGGGTCCAGGGAGGGGTCGGAGGGGGCTTCGATGCGTTTCTTCTTTCTCTGGTGCGCATTAAGGCGCGAGTTGAAGGACACCATCATCATTCACGAGAACGTGAAGATGTTTGGCACGTCCCTTCTCGTGGAGGAGCTGCGTTTCCTCTCGCCCGCTCGCCTCTCGCCCCCCCCCCCCTTCTCTCCCCGTCCCCCATCGACGCCTCGACGCCCCGTCCTGTCGACTCTCTTGCAAATTGCCCATGTACTTTTTCACGCGATGACTCTTCATTTATGTTGCCTCGCGCCAGGAGCTCGGCAGCCACTACTACATCATCAGGATCGTTGCCGACGTTTCCCAGATGGGGTGGGCGTCGCGCCGCACCCGCCAGATGGTGATAATGATCCTGAAGGCGTGGTCCGATCCCGTCTTGACGGACTCGAGGGCCATCAAAAACAATGTTAAAACATTTTGAGCCGTTTGAGCTGTGCAGTCTGTTCCTGGCCCCGGGCCCCCGGCCCCCGGGCCCGTGAATTTCGTAGGTTTTGCTCGCCTGGGCGCGGGACGCTGGCTTTCAGGGCTCGCGCGCGGCGCGCCGCGTGGAGGCGTTCCTCTCCCTGGAGTCTGATTTCCTCAAGCTCTTCGGCCGCGCCTGCGGCTTCAACTGGCGCAGTTACATGGTTGCGCCGCCAGAGACCATCCAGCGCGAGGTGGAATGGTCTGCGAAGCGCCCCGGGGTGAAGTCACGCTGGGCCCGCGGCTGCGCCGACGAGTTCGGGGACCACCCGGCGTCGGCGCGAGGTGCCCTGACATTGTTCGAGCGTCAGAACCTTGCCATCGCCGACGCCCGCTTCCCTGGTGATTGCGTTGACCTCAACCAGAATATTAACAAGCGTGTCATGAGGATTTGCCTCTTGCCAGACCACCGCCATCATCGCTCATCATATCCATCATCATGTTCATCATAATCATCGCACCATCGAGCCATCAGCATCATCATTACCATCGGAGTCATCACATTATGATCATCATCATTCTGGTGACCAGACTGGTGCTCGTCCTGTCCTTCTCCCCTTCCTTCCCCCCTCTCTTCCCCCCCTCTCCTCTCCCCCATGGAACCATCATCCCCATCGTTGCCGCTGTTCTGGCGTCGACCTTGTTGCATCCGCCCGCGTCCTCTCCTCTCTGAGCCTCTCTCACCTTTGTCATCCTGTTTCTTTGTTCCTATGGTCTCGGAATTTCTCGCCCCATCCGCCTGCTCCTCGGCTCCTCGATCTACTCTGCCTCTCTCGCAACCCCCTTCCACCCGCCCCTCCAACTAACTCATCTCATGACTCGTGCTCTGTCTGTTCTGTCTGTCTCCCGCTCCGCTCTCCCTGCCGCCGCAGCTGCCGCAGGAGCATTGGGTGCTCTCTTCACACTCTCATCGCCAACCTCGGCCACGTGTACGTCACTCAGGAGACTGGGGTCAATGACCGGTGGCTGATGGCCGAGGAGCTCCTGACTGCCATGGGGTACCCCATCGACCAGGCCAGTCAGGACGCGACTGGCGGCGCCAGGACTCAGTTCAGCGAAGGTGCTAACGTTTTCGCAAATCTGGTCCCGTTTTGAAGCGCATTTGCGATTGAGTTGCTCGCGGGCCCAACGGGCCCCTTGAAACCGTTCCACTTGAAACCTATTTGGGGCCCCGGGGACACTGAGATCGGGGGATCACCACCAACGTCTATCTGAGTCTATCTGCGCGGCAGCCCAGGCGTCGCCCCGACCCCCGGCCGCTCTGTGAGGTCTTCGCGAAGGCAGGCAGGCAATACTATTCATTTGAATCATATTGGCGGTTTGACGTGCTTGCTTCTGCTCAATCCAACGCCTGCGGCGGAGCCGCTACCAATGCAGAGCGCCGATGCCCGATGCCCCGGGCGCCGGGCTTCATTCGCCAGACCGCTCCCAATGCCCCAGGCTTCCCGACCCCCCTTGCTCCCCTCTCCTCGCTCTCCCTCTGCCTCTGCCTCTCGCTCTCCATGGTGCCCTCGTTGACTAGTTGGCCCTCCCTCCTGGCATTCGGTGGTTTCCTGGTGCGTGTTGGCGTTTCGGTCGGAGCCCTCTTGGGCCTCTTGGGCCGACTTGGGTTCGGGCCCCAAGGCTGCCTCCAGGTCTCTGGGTCGTCTCTGGGCTCCGGGCTCAAATATTGATTCTGGATTGATTCATTCAGGGGTCCACGAATCCACTGACCAAATCGACTCCAACATGCTCCAAGAGTATTGGAACATGTCGGATGCGATTTGGGTTGTGCGATCGGGCGTGTGCTGCGAGCTCTTTGGGGCTTCATGTGCGAAATTTCTGGCCCGCCTGGGCGCGACTCGGACTCGCAGCGTCGGAATTTCCGACTTTGGGCGAGTCTTCCGGACTGGCCCAGCACCCCGACATCGAGGTGCGCGACGTGTACGACAGCCCCGACGACGGCGATGACGATGATGATAATGACTCCACCCACAAGATGCCGACTACCCCGATGAAGCCCATGAAGTGCGCGAAGAAGCCCGCGACGCCCACGACGCCGGCGCCCGTCACGCCCGTCACGCCCGGCACGCCAGTCGCGAGGAAGGGGCCGTCAGTCTCGCAGCTTATGAGGGCCGCGAAGAAGTCCAAGGCCAAGCCGCAGCCGACGGCCGCCGCCACGCGCGTCGTGAAGCGCAAGCCCTCTTGTCGTCTGTTCAAGACCTTGGCCATCAAGGTCGCGACCGCGGTGCGCGTCAAGTACCAGCCCTTGAGCTCGGTGGCCCACGAGGCCACGAAGAAGACGGTGCAGCTGAAGTTGACTCAGTTTTTCGAGATGCAGTCAGCATCGCCTACATCGTCTGCGTCGGCATCGGTGTCGCAGTAGGCAGCGCCGTGGGAATCGACTCGTGCTCGAGTCAGTCACATGATGCCGTTAGCTCGGCAGCGATATAGGATTCATCTTGGATGATGGTTATGACGACGGGGTGAGATAGGGGGGGGCGGGGAAGGAATCAGGGGAGGGGGAGGGAGTCCAGGAGACTGATAATGGGGAATAGGGGGAGGTGGAGGAGTGGAGTGGAGGAGGAGGAGAGGAGGAGTAGGATAGATGCGGAAGGAGGGCGATGATGGATAGGATAGGTAGTGATCGGTAGGGATGGATAGGAGGGCTTTTGCTATCGGAATAGTTGGCGCACCGACGCCGACGCCGCGCTTGCCTAGGATGCGTTGCGTGGACCTCTCTAGTTTGCCCACTGTCTGCGCTGCAGCAGTTGGGCTGCGGTGGCGCGCATAGCTGGCGCGATGCTCCAGTGCTTCAGTTGTCGCGGCCGCCTCGCTTTGAATGTAGATCATCGGCAGGTCGCACCTGCCGCGCGCTGGGCACCAGACAGCGCGGGTCGCCGCTAGGGCGTGTGCCTCGGGCTCGCTGCTCTCCCCAGGCGCGCTCCGCAATCGGTTTTATGTCGTGAGACCTTTGCGCGTTTCGCGCCGCTCGCGCTCTCGCTCTCTTGCTGTTCGAAAACTCATGGGATGACTCTGGGGTGACTCTGGGATGACTGACTGACTGACTGACTGGTGGCACGTCGGCGCGGCGCGACTGCGCGGCTCGGGTCACCGTGTCCGCCCCGGGTCCCAGGTCTGGTATGCTTTTATTTCCTATGGCTCGCTCTCTCTCTCTCTCTCTCTCTCTCTCTCTCTCTCTCTCTCTCTGGGTCTCCCAACATGCGATGAATGTAAATGCAAAGATATGCGAATTGTGGATGGATGAATGGATGATGATGTGATTTGGAGGAAGGGCGCAGGGATGCTCGGGCGTCGAGAGAGAGCGCCCAGGAGTGAGTTGAAGAGAGGCAGTCAGTTGATCAGTGGAGTGGATGGGGGAATGGGGGGGGGGGAGGCTCCGGGGAGAGGAGGGGGAGTGACACATGACGAAGCCCTCCCACTCAGAGCCTTTGGAGCGGGATCAGCCGAGCCTCGCGACAAGTCGCGCAAGTCGCGGTCGGTCAGCTCGGTCAGCTCACTTCCTGGCGGGATCAGGATTTCCGAGAACGCTCCCTTCCATCTCTCCATATCTCTCTCCCTCTCTCTCTGACCGCGGCCAGCCGTCTTGTGCGATTCATTCGTTCCCCCATCTGCCCATCTGCTTATCTGTCCCGCGCCTGCCCCCTTCCACTTCCCCGTCCATCCCCCCGCCGCTCCAGGCGACCCCATCGGCCCTTTGCGCCGCGGCGGCCTGGTGCAGCTAGAGAGACGTCCTTCCTGGAAGTCCTTCCTGGGCGCGACGTTTGAAATATTCGAAAGGTGTGGGGGGCCCTGGGGGCCCTTGGGGAGGGCCCAAGCAGGGGCGGCCTTGCCTTGCTTTGCAGCAGCTTCTCACTCGAGCGTCGTGGGAATTCCGGGCGCCAGAGTCAGCCCGCTCCGCTCTCGTGGGATCACATCGCTCCCCCCCTATCTCTCTCCGCTATGGTGGTGGCCCCCGCCAAGCGCAAAGCCGATCAGCTCGTGGACACTGACGCAGACGAGGTAGAGTCTCAGGACGGTCAGGGCGGCGGCTGTGGCGATGACACTGAATGTGGCATTGACGTGCACGCCCCCTCGCCCATCCCCAACAAGTTTGACCCGAACCCTGCTGGCGACTTCGGCAAGCGCCACCCGTCCTTGTCTGGTCGATTGCTGCAGGAGCGTGCCAGGATCGACTACGTGCTGAAGGATGCTGCGTGCTGCGTCCTCTCCTCCTCCTCCTCCTCAGGACTCCTCCTCTAGTTCCTAGTCTCCTACTGGCTCTCCTACTCTCTCCTCTCCTCTCATCTCTCGCGCCCATCTCCTCTTGCCGCCAAGGTGGGACGATTGGGGCTGTGAGTCTTCGAAGGCCCGGGGGGGGTGGCGGGGCGGCCCAGGGCCGCCGCCGCTTGGAGTCTTGGAGAGCCCCATCGGGCCCAGGGGGGCACAGTTATCGAAATCTCCGTATGTAAGTTAGACTGGCCATGCACCCGTGGCCCGTCGCCCACCGCGTTGGCCCTGCAAGGGCCGAGGTGGGGGCGGGCGTCGGGTCGGTCCGTCGGGTCGTCGCACTTTCGAGTGCTCAAGTGTGGCTTCGCTCTCAGGCCCGGGGCCCGGGGGCCTTGAGGGGTCGATGGGAATCGAGGAAGGGGGGGGAAGGGGTGCCGCCCGATGCCCAGGAGAACGCCACGGTGAAATTCTTCGACAGCTCTGGGAAGGTACTTATCCACAAGCACAAACTGAACATGAGAAACCAGAAGAGCACAGTTCAGAAATACAAAATTGGCATTCTCCGGGACGGCATCCAGAAGGGCGTGCGCTCTGAGATCGTGGTCATACCCGCGCCCAGTTGCGCCGATCAGGTGCCTTTCTTGGCCCATTCGGGGCCGCTCGTGCCGCTGACCATGGAGTTCGAGTGCATCGCCGGGGGGCACTTGAGGGACGCCGCTTACCAGGCCTATAAAGAGAACCCCCGCAACACGCAAGTGCGCTTCAGCATCGAAGCAGGCGTCGCATGATGCAGCACGTCGCATGGCGTCGCATGCTCCTGCTATGCTCAGCCCAGCTATGCGCCGCTGCTCTTCATGCTCTTGTCATCTTGTCCACGTGCCCTTGTGCCTCTTTCCGGCCATGCGTCTCTCTCTCTCTCTCTCTATATATATATCTCTCTCTCTCTCTCTCTTTTTTTGTTGTCTCTCTCTCTCTCTCTCTCTCTCAGTGCCTCTGTCTGAGTCTGTCTTTGTCTCTGTGTCTGTATGTCTCTGCCTCTGTCTATATGTCTGTCTGTCGGTCTATCTGTATGTCTGTCTGTCTGTCTGTCTGTCTGTCTTTCTGTATGTCTGTCTGTCTGTCTGTCTGCCTGTCTTTTTGTGTGTCTCTCTCTCTCTCTCTCTCTCTCTCTCTCTCTCTCTCTCTCTCGCTCTCTCTCTCTCTCTCTCTCTCTCTCTCTCTCTCTCTCTCTCTCTCTCTCTCTCTCTCTCTCTCTCTCTCTCCTCCTCAGCCCCTTACCCCCTCGTCTTCGTTCCCTCGCTTCCTCTCTGATTCCGAAACTACCGCTGCCCTCTGCCTCGCCGCCTCGCCCCCTTTCTCGCTCTGCCGACTTCTGCCCCACCCCGCCCGCTCCCCCCCCTCCCTCCCCCCCCGCACAGGCATGCCAGGTGTGACTATTGTTGACCCGCGCATCCCCGAGGATGCGATTCGATTCTTTTGGAAGCGTGGAAATTCTACCAATGGTCAGGGGGCTGCGACGTCTCACATGGACAAGTACGGACTGATCCCTGATTTATGTAAGTCGTTTGGGGATTGCGAGAGGGAGCGCAGGTTGAAGGGGAAGGCGCAGGCAGAGGATCCCGATGATGAGGAAGGATGCGCCGCTGGTGACAAGAAGAGGGGGCAAACGGGGTACGAGACAAGGTTCCCTGGGCCCTGGGCCGTCCAATAGCAATTCCGACGACGATCGATCTCTGTCTCTCTGGCTCCCACACTCCCTGACACCCTGACACCTGGCTCTGACTCCCCAGCCCATGCAATTCCTATGTTGCCCTTTTGCGCATTTTCTTTGGCCCAGGTTCTGGAAGCACATTTCGGAAGGTGACAACGGAGATCTGTTTGATTCTTTTATCGAGTTTAGGGCGGCGAGGACGTTCCTGAACGCCATGAAGGACTGCGGGTACTGGGATCGGTATTGTGAAGACCAGAACGACAGCGTGATATTCTATTTGTCACAGTTGGACACAAAAAAAGTGTTCAAAATCAATTTCGAGATCTGGTCCATCTTCAAGGGATACGCCTTGAAGCATTCGTGCGCGACTTACCTTGATGTGATGCTCGACGTGTTGAAATTTACTGGGCCCAGAACTAACTCGCGCTCGAACCCCGACCGCCAGGAGCTCAGCGCCGATGGCGGCGTCGCAGAGGTGTCTGACGGCGCGCCCCCACACTCCTAGACTTAGAATAATCCCAGCCCCCAGCCGCCAGCCTGGCCGCCAGCCCAGCCAGTTGCATTTCCTTCCCCCTTTCTCCCCTGCTGTACTCCTGCCCCCCACCATCCATCCTCGCGCCCCCCCCCCCCGGGCGCCCCCTCGCCTTTCCTCTCCGCGCGCCCGACTGGCCCCGCCCCGGGCCGCCCCGAGGTGGAGGTGGAGTGGCTCCTCAGGGAGCCGAAGGATGCGGTCGACGCCGTGAACTTGCTGTTCGTGCCCGCCAAGGGGAACAAGAAGATCCTTCGCCAGGGGGCCGCGCACCGCGCCGCGCGCACCCCCCCCTCCTTGCCTTTCGGCCCCAAGGGCCCTCTGGGACCCGGGCATCCTGGGCCCTTGGGCATGGGTCGAAATCGCGGCCTTCAGGTGATGATTGATGCCATTGATGCTTCCCTGGGGATGATTCGGATGATCCCTCGATGTTATGATTATGATCCTGATGCTTGGCCCGTGAGCCTCTGAGCCCATAAGGGGTCCCGGGGTTCCGAAAGTTGCGTCGGCGTCGCAGCCCGCGGCCGATGCCCCCGTCGCAATCCCAGAGCAATTATTGACATCGGGGCCCAGCGGGGTCTCACAATCCCCCGCGCGCCTTTTTTCTCGGGCCCCTAGGGGCCGCGCCGCCCGCCCAACCCCGCGGGCCCCGGGCCCAGGGGCCCGCCCAGTGGCCCAGGGGAAGTAAAAGCGAGTACAGAAGAGGAGATTTGGATATTGTCAATTGAAGTAGAGTAGGGTACAGTCTAGTTAGTGCATAGAATGCCGCAGGTGCGCATAGATAGCCAGATATCCAGATAGCCGCGCTTTACTTTAATCGCCGCGGCTGGGCCCGACGAGATCTGCGCGAGAGCGCGAAGCTAACCGCGTCGACTCGGCCGCGTCGACTTAAAGATTTCAGACATGGAGCGTTTCGCCCTGGGCATTTCGCCCTTCCTCCAGGCTGCCGCGCAGCAGTCGCCCGTGCCCGCAGTCCTGATGAACGGCCCGCTGGCCATTGGGGTCGTCAAATCTAAGCAGGCGGCCGCAGTTCCGAAGAAGAGGCTCAAGTCTGTGGCCAAGGCTGCGACCGAGATTCCATTGACTAGGCCGATTCCGGAGGTCATCCTGGATGACGTCATCCATTTCATGAGCTATTGCTTGCGCAATGTGGCCACCGAAGTTTTGTCTTCACAGTCAGCGCACAAGCAGGCGCGCATCTGGTGTATCCATTTCATTTTTAAGCACGAGGTTCTGGTTCCAGCGTATAGCGAGAAACTTCAGAAGAAGCCAAGCTGCGTGGATGGCAAGCTGAAAATCACGGTCCTCTGGCACGTTGGAAGTACCAGTGTAGCAGTAGGCAGTAGTCATCGTAGTAGTAGTAGTAGTAGTAGTAGTAGTAGTAGTAGTAGTAAGAGTAGTAGTAGTAGTGGTAGTAGTAGTCGTAGTAGTAGTAGTAGTAGTAGTAGCAGCAGCAGCAGCAGCAGCAGCAGTAGTTTAGTAGTTTAGTAGTCGTAGTAGTAGTAGTAGTAGTAGTAGTAGTAGTAGTAGTAGTAGTAGTAGTAGTAGAAGTAGCAGCAGCAGCAGCAGCAGCAGCAGCAGGAGTAGTAGTAGTAGTAGTAGTAGCAGTAGTAGTAGTAGTAGTAGTAGTAGCAGTAGTAGTAGTAGTAGTAGTAGTAGTAGTAGTAGTAGTAGTAGTAGTAACTGCAACAGTGTAGCAGACAGACAGTAGTGTCTGTGTGTTTGTAGCGTCTAGTCTGCTAGGGGTGCATATCATCGCCCCTCCCTCCGAGCCCCTCTCCTCTCTCCTCCAGCCCCTCTCCTCCTAGCCCCCCCCTTCTCAATCTAGCCCCGGCGCTCCTCATATCACCCCGCTTCCCCGGGGGCAGGCGGCATGCTGCCCGAAAGGAGTCCAATTCACGGCGCCATGCTGCGTCCGCCGCGTCAGCCTGCCCGCCCTGCCCTGCCCCCCCGGCCCCCCCGCCCCCCCGCTCCTCCGCCGCGCCCCCCTCCCCCCCCCCGTCCCCCCATGCCGAGGTATATACGCACCTTCGGCAGTACATCATTCAGTACTTGGTTGACCACGTCGACGGGGCAGACGCAGGGGGCAAAGGCGAGCATGACGCACCAAATGATGATGAGGCAGAGCAGCGCGAAGCAGACGCCGACGACGACGACGCTGGCCCCGAGGCGACGACAGATGCAGTGGCCGTGCGCTCAAAGGAAGTGGCGGCTCAGCTTGACGTCCCAGGCGCCATCGTCAACGTTTTCCTTGTGGCGCTGAAAGAAAAATCTACTTTGGTGAAGGACCTTGCCACGATCGTGAGAGATAACCCTATCAGTGTGCTGAAATTGTCGAATCCTGAGGTGATGAAGAGAGGGCACGTCCTGATGGGGAAGATGATCAGCTCGATCTGGAACAGCTTCATCCACACCTCGGGCGGCGGGGGAGGGGGCTCCAAGACAGTCTCGCAACTGATCGCATCGGCTTCCGCGCATAACGGCGGCGGGGATCCCGCTGCAGTTGCTGCTGCTCGGAGGGACATTGCCATTGCTGGAATTATTAAACTTATTGGGGCCACTATCTTCAGCTCGCTCGACTGCCGTGTGGTGAATCTAGCTCGTGCTCTCAAGGGTGTCTGCGATGCTTCCAATACCATGAATTTTGGCATCGTCTGCCCGGAACTCCATTCTGTTGGTGAGGTAGCGGGGAACTGTTTTAAGTGAATTTCAGATACTTTAACTTTCAACGATAACTGAAAACCCTGGAACCCTGGGGGCCAGGGGGCTGCCTCTGGCCCTGGAAGGGCCGAATGGCGAAGGGGCTCGAACATATTCGAGGAGAGGGGGAGGGAGGGGCGGGGAGGGGGAGGGAGGGGGATAAGGTGGGGGGGGGAAGGGCCCGGGGAGGAGTAGGAGGGAGGGACGACCCCCGCTTTAACTTGCAGCCTCTCCCCTCCCCCCAGCCTCTCCCCACCCCTACTTGCCGCCGTGCCGCCGCCTCCTCCTCCCCCTCCTCCTCCTCCATTGCCCCGCCCAGGTCTTCGACTCCATGGAGAGCCTTGAGCTGTTCTTGACAATGCGTGCCAGGTACGCGAACGTTTTGATCGGCCAGCTCGCCGACATCCGCTCGTACCTGTTCGCGAATTGCGATCTTGCGGAGTTGGCCCCAGACTGCCAGGGGCAGGGGCCTTTGGCCGCCGCTTTCGACGCGCTCCAGTTGGTGCCGAAGTTCTTCGCGATCTTCAGCGACGCGGTCAGCCAGATGGACTCCTCTCGTTCCAGTCTGGATGCGTGGACGACCGCGTGGACTGGCGTTGTGACCAAGAGCTGTCAATTGGACCGCGCGGTTTTCATTCCCAAGACCGAGGATGAGTGGACGCGGGTGGCCTCGAACCACCGCTCGAAGTTGAATGCCCAGACTAAGGAGGTGTTGGGGAAGCTTCTTCCCGAGACGTTGCCTAATGGCGAGACGTCGGGGGTCGCCAAGCTCAGCAAGAACGAGATGATCGAGATCCTTGTCACCACCCAGATCGAGACCGCGAAGGCGGAGGAGACGGCGTTGAAGGAGGAGTGGGATGCCTTTGCCAGGACGTACAGCGAGGAGCTCGGCCGCCTGGGCAATGGCAACGGCCACTGCTTCGGTGGCAGCCCCGCGACCTCGGACTCAGCAGAGAGCAGCATTGTCTCGGCGTTGGCAGAGGTTGACGAGAGGACTGGCTGCAGTGATAGCTTCCAATCCGTGTGCGGTGGTGCTGGCGCTGCCAGGTCTTGTCTGGCGGACCCTAGGACGAGCAGGACGTTTGAGTCGATGGCGGCGGCGTCTGCGTTGACGATGCAGCTTCTGAGTGTCCACGTCGACGTCGGACATCAGCTGATCGTGAGGCGGTCGCCCAGGGACCCGACTGAGCTCGCCAAGAAGCTGCCCAAGTTGTACTTCATTCATCGCGATGAGGGGTTGCCAGCTTTTGACGCGTTCGAGCTCCACCTCACTGGCAAGGTGAGCGCGGGGACGTCGCCGCCCGCTAACAAGCTGATCTACTCTGCTGGGAAGCTCGCGAACGGCGACAAGCTGTTCGTCCAGCCGCCGGCGGCGGCGCTCACCCCAGCGAGCGACTGCTACCTGCCCGGCTGGAGCGTCAGGGTGATCAAGCCTGACTGCGGCAAGTTGCCGACGATGGTCCCCGTGAACGTGGAGCAGGCTTCCTCTTCCTCCCCCCTCTTCCCCTTCCTCCTCCCCCTCCTCCTCTCCTCTCCTCCGAGACTCCCCCTCCTTCTCCTCCCCCTCCCCTTCCTGCTCCTCCTGATGATGCCGCGCGGGCTGGTTGCAGGCGCCCGACGGGGGGGTTTGCCAGTGGGGCCGCAGCCCGCTGCGCATTTCGATTTGCACAGGCCTCAGCGAGCGCTTCGCAACTCGGTGTCTTCATGTCCTCATCCTTCTCTTCCTTCTCATCCTCCTCCTCGTCCTCGTCTTCCTCGTGCGTAGTCCTCCTCTCCTCCTCAGTCCTCCTCCTCCTCCTTTCTGTCTTCTTTTTTTTGATCCCCTCCACCTCCACCTCCTGACTCTGACTCTTCGCTTGGTGTTATTATCCTATCTTATCATCAGCCTATTC
>CAUYUJ010011669.1:1109843-1127343 GCA_963575745.1 Prorocentrum cordatum | reverse complement strand
TGCCAAGATACTGCGCCCGACCGAGCCACCGATTCGCACTGAAGTGCCCGTGCGTCGGCGCGGCCTGCGACGAGCGCTGGGAAGTCCCCAGCGGCCAGCGCCCCGGCTGCCCCATCGCTCGCGCCAGACTAGCTGGCATCTTTGCGCGCGAGCTCGCGCGCGCCAGCGCGGCCGCGGCGACGCGCCGGCAAGCGACGGGCAGCCGTCGCGATCGCCGCCGAACGGTTTTCGCATGGCAAGGTGCGCGCGGGCGGGCGGAAAGATTGCGCGAGCTGTGGGGCGGGCGACTCGTCGCGAACAGAATAATTGCCGGTGCCGCGTGGACTGCGCCGCGTTGCTTGCGCTGAAGACTGCGCGGCTTCCACCGCACAGATTCTCCTCTCCAGAAAGAAACTAGGATGTGCCACCTGCCACCGGGTTTACCAGTTCCCCGTAAGGTAGTGCAATTTACGCATGTTTCTGCTGCCCCGTCGATCCTTTCCATGGGAGCTCATGCCACCCTGGCTAAAACAGCCCGCCCCCCACCCCCACCACCCCAGTCCAGCGACGTCATGCGCCCGCGGTCGCTTATCGAAAGGCATCAGCTCGCAATGTTCACCCGCGACGCAGTGACCGCGCCCACGCGCGCGCGTCGTCGCGCAGGCGCGCAGACTTTTCAAAACCTGCGGATTTCGCTCGAGTTTCAGCACCGACCACCCCGCAAACGCATGAACCAATGCAAAACAGTATTCGGCGACGTTTTTGTTTCACAATACTGTCAGCTCTTTGTTGGGCGAATTTACCAAAATCATAGGTTTGGCCGCGCTATCATCCCATGCGAACAAGCGGGCGTCTCGCGCGCGCGCAGGTTGAAATATTTCGAACGCCGTGTTCGCGCTTGCAGGGTAGGGGCGCGAACCCCGTCAGAAAGCGCAGCGCCGGCGACTGGCGCCCGCTGGCCGAGCGCGCGAGCCGGCGCCCTTCAAACAACTGCATCGCCGACGCGCGGGCGCCATCGTCTCCATCGGCGCGGCCAGCATCGGCGCCGCCAGTGGCCTCGGCATTGTCGTCGCCAGCATCGCCGCTATCATGATCGAGCCCACCGTTGTCGGCGCGGCCGCGACGCCGCGCCCGCCCGAGTCGCCGACTCGCGCCAAAGCGCCCGCGCTGGCGACCTGCGAGAGCGTTGCGGGGGCCCCGGCGGTCAGCGCCACCGCGGCCGCGTCGGTTGCGTCAGACTAGCTGGCCGCTCTTCGCGCGAGCCTGCGCGCTAGCGAGGCCGCGGCGATGCGCGCGCCAGCGCCGAGCAGTCATCGCAGTTGCCGCCGCGTGGCTTTCGCAAACCAATCTGCGGGCGGGCGGATGGGATGATTTCGCGAGCAGTGGAGTAGACAACTTCAAGTTCGGCAGGGTGAACTGCGCAACGCAGATTGCGCTCAGCATTGGGCCCCCCCCGCGCTCTCTTCGCGCCGCGCCATTTCGCAGCGCGCCATCGCGCTTCGCATGTGACTGAACGCTCGCCCATCCGAAGTATGAGTGCATGCCAGCCCAGGCAGTCGCTCATCGCCCCCCCCTGCGCCCACCCCCGCCCCCACCCTTCATCCTTTGCCGCCGAATATCATGCGCGCGCTCGTTTGTCACGGATCCTCCGTTTTCAAGAGTATCTTTCAAAAGATGGGGCGACGCGCGAGCGCGCGTCGTCGCGCGCGCGCGCCGGAAGCCCCAACGCGCCCGGGCCCCGTCAGGGCGCCAAAAGCAAGCGCTCCGAAAACATACATTTGACACCAACGGTTGCGCCCCAGGATGCCCCCCGACAAATGCACGCGCTCGCGCTCTTGCGAATTTTCGGTAACGCCATAGTTATCCCAAGTGTTAGCAAGCGTGTAGTCCGCGCCCGCAAATCGAAATCGCGCGAACGCCATCGCGCGCGTGCTTAGTTTCTTACGACTTGTCGGGCGGCGCGCGCGCGTCTTTGCGCTCGCTTGCCGAAACCATCGGCACGTCCTGGGTTTCGCAAGGATGTCAAAATCGAGATTCCAGATTACATATGAAAGCAACCCGGATTCCGCAATCGCAATTTCTTAGCGACCCCAGTGCTCGCGATCTTGCGCGTTCCCAATCCAAACGCCGGTCGTCCAACGCTGGCATCAAACGGTATCAAACGCGCCTCTCGCGCGCGCGTGTCAAAAATCTTCGAGCGCCCAGGCGCGCGTGCTGGGGGGCACGAACCCTTTTCAAATCATGCCGCGCGGGCCTCGCGCGCGCGTCGGCCGGGCCCCCGTCGAAATCTCCATCGCAACCTCCATGGCCGAAGCGAGGACACCACCATCGCCATCGGCGCGATGAGCATCGGCGCAGCCAGCGCCTTTGCCATCGTCGTTGTCATCATCGCCGCCAGCATCGCCATTATTATCATCGCGTCTGCCATTGCCGACGTCGCCATGATACCGCGCCCGCCCGAATCACCGACTCGCGTTGATATGCCCCCGCGTCAGCGCTGCCTTCGAGATGCGCCGGGGAATCCCCAGTGGTCAGCACCGCCGCGGCCGCGTTGGCCGCGCCAGAGTAGCTGGCCGCTCTGCGCGCGAGCCTGCGCGCTAGCGCGGCGGCGGCGATGCGCCAGTCAGTGCCGAGATGTCATCGCAATCGCCGGCGCATGGTCTGTCCTGCCAAGTTGCGGGCGGGAGGGCGCGTGCGAGGATTGCCCGAGCAGCGGAGTTGACAATGTCAAGTTCGGCAGGGCGAGTGGCGCCCCATCGTTTGCCTTTCGCGTGTATTCATTATAGAAAGGAGAGAGGACTGCTCCCCCCCGTTTATCGGCCCCCCTTCTTCGCATTGCAGTTTGCAGATGCTTCTGCCCCATCGTCCATCCTAAATATGAATTCATACCATCCCAGTCACGCCGGCATCCGCGCCCCCCCCCCCCCCCCCACCCCGCCCCCCCCACCCACCCCGCCATCCTTTGCAGCAAAATCTGCGCGCGCACTCGTTCATCAAAACTCATGAGCTCCCAAGTATCCTTTGCAAATGCTGGACGAAGTGCACGCGCGCGCGTCGTCGCGCGCGCATGCCGAAATCCTTCGCCAATTTTCGGTTGCGTAAAGATTTCAAAATCGAGCGCCCCAGAGAAATTATAAAACAACACCGGGGCTCGCAGCGCGGATTTTCAAAAACAACAAACGCGCGCGCTGTTGCGAATTCAGAAGAAGGCCGTAGGAATTCACAAGAAGGTACTGGGCGTTTTGTCAAATCGAAATCGTTCGAACGCCCTAGCGCGCGTGCTGGGGTGGCACGATTCGCGCCAAATGAAACCATGCGGGCCACTCTCGCGCGTCTGCCGCGCGCGCATGTCGAATTCATTCCAAAACCTTCATCACCGACGCGAAGACGCCGTCATCGTCGCCGGTGTTCTTAGCATCGGCGCCGTCATTGGTTGCCCCGTCGTCTTTGCCAGCATCGGCGCCGGCATCGCTACTATCATCATCGCGCCCCCTACCGTTGTCGACGTTGCCATGATACCGCGCCCGCCCAAGTCGCCGACTCGCACTGGAGTGCCCGCTGAATTGTGCCGAGCGGTCAGCGCCACCGCGTTCGCGTCGGTCGCGCCAAACTAGCTGGCCGTTGCGCTCGCGAGCGCGCGCGGGCCAGTGCGGCCGCAGCGATACACCAGCCAACACCAAGCACTCAACGCAATCGCTCTTTGCAAACCAAGTTGAGGGTGGGTGGGTGGGATGATTGCGCGAGCAATGGGGTCGACAACGTGAAGACTGGTAAGGTGAATTCCACCACATAGATTGCTCCACGTATACAGCGCAACATAAATTGCACCACGTAGATTGCACCACGCTCATGGCACAACCTAGGCCGCACTACGCCGATGCCACCACACAGATTGCACAACAGAAACTTGCAGTACTCTTATTTCGCACCGTAACTTGCACCATATAGATTGCCCAACGTGTATTTCACATCGCAGAGTGCACAGCGTACGTTGCACATCATTTATGGCACATAATGCATGGCACCACATAAATTGCACCATATATATATATATATATATATACGAGATTGCATTGGCGTTGCGCGCCATGCACCTTGGTCCTTTGAGTTCTGCACGCGAGCGGAATGCGTGCGTGCGTACATGCGCGCATGCATGTATACACGCGCGTGTGCATGCATGTTCCGTATGCGTGTCTAGGGGTATACAATATATTTACATTGTTGCATGTGTGTATACAGCGTACACATGTGAATATAAATGTATGTGTGTAAGGGTATGAACATGCATATGCAACTCTTACGGGGCATCCTCGGGCATCTTCGCTGAATGCCACGAGACCCTCAACGAGTGGGTCACAATGTGGACTGTCATGTGAGCAAAATCAATGAATGTGGGCATTCGGAAACATCGTGGGGGTGTTTTCGGGGCCCTCGTGGGCCGTTTTGGCGCCTTCATGGGCCGTCCTGGGTGGGGTCTTCTTGGGCCGTCTTGGGGAGCTTGGGCCCGCTGGAACCCCCTTTGGACCCATCTTGGGCACTTCCGGGGACCTCCTTTGGCCCTTTTGGGTCTGTGCTGGGAGCCTTTGGGGGGAGCATCTTGGTTCCATTCTGGGGTATCTTGGGGCTCTCGTGGGCGATCGTGGGGCCCGGCTCGGCAGTGTTGAGGCTTTCTATGGGGGCCTTTTGGAGCGTCTTGAGGCGATCTCGGGGGCTTTGAAACCGTTTTGAAAGTTGATGAAACCCGAAAGGCGAATATGCTAAACTTGTACGTTTTACGGAGGGAATGCCCCTTGGGAGTCTTTATGTGGGCATTCGGAAACATCGTGGGGGTGTTTTCGGGGCCCTCGTGTGACGTTTTGGCGCCTTCATGGGCCTGTCCTGGGGCCTTCTTGGGCCGTCTTGGGGAGCTTGGCGCTGGAGCCCCCTTTGGACCCATCTTGGGCACTTCCGGGGACCTCCCATGGCCCTTTTGGGTCTGTGCTGGGAGCTCTTGGGGAGCCTCTTGGTTCCATTCTGGGCTGTCTTGGGGCTCTCGTGGGCGATCGTGGGGCCCGGCTCGGCCGTCTTGAAGCTTTCTTGGGGGCCTTTTGGGGCGTCTGGAGGCGATCTCGGGGGCTTTGAAACCGTCTTGAAAGCTGATGAAATCCGAGAGGCGAATATGCTAAACTTGTAAGTTTTACGAAAGGGAATGGGACGATTTTTGTGTTTTGAAGGCCCCTTGGGAAGCTTTTTGGGGTGCCTTGGGGGTCTTTATGTGGGCATTCGGAAACATCGTGGGGGTGTTTTCGGGGCCTTCGTGGGCCGTTTTGGCGCCTTCATGGGCCGTCCTGGGGCCTTCTTGGGCCGTCTTGGGGAGCTTGGGCCCGCTGGAACCCCCTTTGGACCATCTTGGGCACTTTCGGGGACCTCCCATGGCCCTTTTGGGTCTGTGCTGGGAGCCTTTGGGGGGAGCATCTTGGTTCCATTCTGGGCTGTCTTGGGGCTCTCGTGGGCGATCGTGGGGCCCGGCTCGGCCGTCTTGAAGCTTTCTTGGGGGCCTTTTGGGGCGTCTGGAGGCGATCTCGGGGGCTTTGAAACCGTTTTGAAAGTTGATGAAATCCGAAAGGCGAATTTGCTAAACTTGTACGTTTTACGGAGGGAATGGGGCGGTTTTTGTGCTGTGAAGGCCCCTTGGAAAGCTTTTTGGGGTGCCTTGGGGGTCTTTTGGGCCGTCCTGACGCAATTGGAGTCCCTCTTGGAGCGCTCTTGTGCTGTCTGGGGCCTCCCTTGAGCCTTTCTGATGACCCCTCGGATCGCTCCGGGTCTGCTGGCAAGGTGTTTGTGGAGATCCGGAAAGCCGGGTGACCTTTTCCAAGGACGTCCAAGGGAACCCGAGAACCTCAGATCCCGGGGGTCCAGTTTTTTTTGGGGGGGGGTGAGGGTTTCCCCCCCCCTGGGATTGTAAAAATATAGGAAGAGGAATATATGTATACATGGTCGACCATATATATATATATATATATGTGTGTGTGTGCGTGTGTTGACCTACACATGCTGCACCACATGGAATGCCCCTCGTACACGTCACTACATTGATTGCACAACATCGATCGTAATACTCATGTGCCACAACATATATTGCACGCCATAGCTTGCACAGCACATGACGTGCAACATTAAATTTCGCCGCATATGTTGTACTACATTGGTTGCTCCACACTGGTGGCGCCACACAACTTGCTATACTGTCAGTGTTTGGGGCCCGCGCTGTTTACTATAAACATAAATACTTGTGCAACGTGCCGTTATGTTTCCCCCTCTCTCTTTCGCGCTGCAGAAATACATCCGCATTTCCCTTGTTGTTCTCTCTCGCTCTCATGTTCTCTCCTCTCTGCATTTTCGCACCCCTGTCATCCACCTCTTGTTCTTTGTCGGCCTTCTCCGCATGTTCCTCCCCCTTCCCCTCCCTGCTGCGCAGCGCGTGGAGAAACAACAAAGGATGAAGAAGATGAGGGCGACGAGCATGAGGACGTGGAGGCGGAGCAGGAAGATGATCACGACGACAACAAGCATGAGGAGCAGCAGGGGGAGGAGCAGGAGGACGACGTGGAGAGGAGGAGGAGGAGGAGGAGCAGGAGGACGAGGAGGCCCTTGACTGCACGTCATCGCCGCTTCTTGTCGACAGGATTCCTGCCGTTGCATCGGCATCGATGGGCAAGAGGGCCAAACCATGGTGAAGGTGGGCGGCAAGATGCAGGCTATCGGCAGCGCGCTGCTTTTGCGCCTGCCATCCCAGAACCCCGACATCGACGTCTCTTTGTTTGTTCGCAACTTGGGCCCGTAGAGGTCTCAACCGTCTTCCGCGGGCCGGCTCTTCATCCCGTATCGGTGTTTGACGGCGCCAGGGCCCAACGAGGGGTTTGTAAGGTCGAAGATTGCCCATTACGATTTGTGGTCGTATTGTTTCTTTGCAGCGCGCGGCGGGCTGGGTGCAGGCAATCCCCGGGCCGCCTGACCAGGTGGTTACTTCGGTGCCCCTCCGTTGCCCCGTCCCCCTCCTCCCCGTCTCCCTCAGCCGCGGGGCTCCCCGTTCGCATGGTACGAAACAATGAATGCCGCACGGCCTTATCGAGCGCCCTCTCTCTACTGCCCCGCGACGCGGCGCGCAGTGGCGCTCCCCGCCCCTCCTCGTCCGGCTGCCTCCTGGTGCAGCGCCGCGCGGGTGCCGTGGCCGGGGAGCCTTCGCCTCCGCACCGAGGGATGCGGCCCTGCGAGTTTTTGGGGGGCGCGAGGGGGGGCAGAGGGAGAGGGCGCGGCCTCGGGACGGGTGCCCAGGCCTCTGTGCGTGTGTGTGCGTGTGTGTGTGTGTGTGTGTGTGTGTGTGTGTGTGTGTGTGTGTGTGTGTGTGTGTGTGTGTGTGTGTGTGTGTGTCTGTGTCTGTGTGTGTGTGTGTGTGTGTGTGGGTGTGTGTGTGTGTGTGCGTGTGCGTGTGCGTGTGCGTGTGCGTGTCCGTGTGCGTGTGCGTGTGCGTGTGCGTGGGCGTGGGCGTGGGCGTGGGCGTGGGCGTGGGCGTGGGCGTGGGCGTGGGCGTGTGTGTGTGTATGTGTGTCTGTGTGTGTGAGTGTGTGTGTGTGTGAGTGTGTGTGTGAATGTGTGTGTGTGTGTGTGTGTGTGTGTGCGCGGGCTGCCCCGTCGCCCCTCGGAGGGCAGCCGAAAGGGAAGAGAGGGGGCTTGGCATCGCTCGGACGTGTGCATTTTCTTCTCGGCGCGGACCACAGGAGCATCCTGGCTCATCTTGCGAGAGGGAGTAAAGACACTCGCGAAGTCGAGCAATTCACGGGGAAAGGACGTCCGAGCGATGGCGAGTTGGTGGGTGAGGGGGGGGCGTGGGCGGGGGAGGGGGCGGAGGCGAATGGGTCGGACCACGGAGGCGAGGGGACCAAGGATGCCATGGGCCTGTACAGGCTGGGTCCCACTGCTCACATCAAATATCTGCAATGGATTCTCTGATGGCCTCGGCAAGCTGCTGACACATCCTGGGCGGGTAGGTGTTTCGGAAGTTGGTCCTGAGGGTGCCAAAGCAGAGTTTGCCCAGGAGCATTTGATGGGTGCGGTCAGGACTTGCCGTGGAGCCATGAAGAGTGCTGTTAGGTGGATGAAGTGGGGGAAGAGGGAGCGGGGTGGAGGGAGCGGGGAGGATTCAGGGAGGACGGTGGGAGGGTGGGCAGGAGGGGGAGATGGAGAGGGCGAAAGAAGGTACCACTCGGGCCATCGCGAGACACGAGGCTGCCTGGGCTGCCGCCTGTCGTAAAACAACGGGCGCACGACATTCTACCGCAGTGCGGACTGCACGGGAACCGAGGAGGTCCACCTCCTTCTCTTCCTCGTCTGTGAATGCGGCAAGCGGTTAGGGCCAACACTTTGAACCTAAGGCGAAAGCAGAAGCAAAAGTCGTCGTCGTCATCATCCTGATCATCAGGATCATCATCATGATGATGATGATCATCATCATCAGCAGCATCATCAGCATCAGCATCATCATCGTAATCATCATCAGCATCAGCATCCTCATCCTCATCCTCCTCTTCATCCTCATCATCATCATCATCATCATCATCATCATCATCATCATTATCATCATCTGTTTGTCAGTTTGGCAGCAGATCATGCGGCGGTGAACACATTCTTCATTATTTCGAATGCCTTGTTTCTCGACGCCATCAGTAATGTGCTGCCTCAATGGTCCGAGGACTCTCGCGAGTAGTCTGCTTGCGAGAGATTGTTGCCTACCTTCTGTCGTGCCTCCACCTCCTCCTCTGTCTTCTCGGCGCTTCTTGCACATGATATTGTTCTCAGTACGTTCAATACACGTCGGGGTCTAAAGCGATTTAGCCTCAAATGCGTTGTTGCCTTCTTGAAAGCTTGAGCGAGGGCGATTGCAAAGCGCAAGCCCGCCATCCGAGCACTGGTCATCATCGTCGTCCTCATTTCCGTCGTTATGATCATCATCAATCCTTCTCCTCCTGCTCCTCCTCCCCCCTCGCCCGAACCTGCTGGCCTTCCTCCTCCTTATCCCCACTTCTTTCCGCGGCCCGTGTGTCCTGGGCCAGGACCTGTGGGGCGATATGCCAGCCCCGGCGGCGCTGGACGATGGGCCCGTTCGGCGTGCCGCGACGGGGACGCGACAGATGGGTTGATCGAGGGCTGCAGGACAGGGCCCGTAAAGGCCCACCCCTGGAGCCCCGAAGGTGCACGAAAGGTGCACCTTCTCTCTCCCCCCCCCCAACGCAGCGCCCGAGCTCAGGGTGGTGGTTCGAGGCATCTGCATAAGCGTAATTTGTCCGAAGTTCGCACGGGAGTCTTGGATCTGCGCCAGAGCCTCCTGGCGGCGCTTCCAGCGCCACCCCTGGCACGCTGTGCGCGCCAGTGAGGAGCCAGCGACGATCCACCAAGTCCGGGCTGATCTCAGAAGGTGCACGGTTGCGCATTGGCCATTTTTTGTTAGCTCGAGGGGGACTGTGATTCACAGTAGGCTCACTGGGAAGCTTCGCATCTGGCCTTTTTCCCTCCTCATGCCTTCTCCTCTCACCTCGCAGCGGCTGCCCTTCTCCCTCAATTCCGCCCCGTCCTCTCTGGCCCGCTCTTCGTTCCCTCCCCCCACTTCCCCCCCACCCCTACTCTTCCTCCCCTCTACTCTGATGTCGCATGTCTTCCGTGGCTCTGGCCCCTGGGGATCTCGACCCTTTGGGTTGATGTCCATCAGAGTCATTTTTTGACAGTCCCGGATCCAGGAGAAGGCCCCCCAGAGGCCGAAAGTGTCCACAAACCAGCCGTCCTGATGATTTTTCGCGTCGCTGGGATCTGAGGGCCTTCTGACGACGACGACGACGCGACCGGCGAGGCCTACCCTGCCGACGTCGGCGCCAGGCGCCTCCCCCGGGGAGAGATCAGGGCACCGATGGGCGTGATACGCTCAGGGGGGGATGCATCGACCCCGAATCGCCCATGGATCCCAGGTAGGGGCCCGATGGCCCACCCCGCAAAAGGAGCGTCTGGACTCGCTACCCAGACGCCCGACGGCATGATTTTTGCATTACGTCGACCCCCAGAGGTCCCGACCCTTTCCCCAGGACCGGCTTTGCATCCTGAGTCGTCTTTTTCGACGGTCCCGAGGCCCGGTAAGGGCCCCCGGAGGCCGAAAATGGAGAAAAACCTCCCGTCATAATTTTTTCATTGCCCGAGGGGCTCTGAGTATCGAGAGCCTATCGCTGATCTGTCCGCGACACATCGCCGGTTTCAGGTCGTTCCCTCGCAGGGGAAGGCGCGGCTGGGCCGGCCTGGCACGCCCGCTCTCCCGCAGTCGGGTCTCCTTGCCCCTGGGAGCGCCGGCCTCGTGTCCCCACGGCTGACGCTTGGCGCCAGGAGGAGGGGGGGAGGAGGGGGGAAGAGAGGAAGAGGAGGGAGAAGAGGAGGAGGAGGAGGAGGAGGAGGAGGAGGAGGAGGAGGAGGAGGGAGAGGAGGAGGAGCAACAGGAGCAAGAGGAGCAGGAGGAGGGCAGATCAGGAGGAGGAGGAACAGGAGGAGGAGGAGGAGAAGGGGGAGGAGGAGGAGGAAAAAGAGGAGGAAGAGGAGGAAGAGGGAGGAAAAGGAAGAGGAGCAGGAAAAGGGGCAGGAAAAGGGGCAGGAGGAGGAGGAGGGAGAGGAGGAGGAGGACCAGAACACCATCCTTTGGACGTCGACGCCGCGGATCAAAGTAACTGTCGCGCCGTGACAAGTCTGAATCTTTCCGAAACACCGTTTCTGGAATGTTAGAAATGAAAACCAACGAAATCCTTGCAACTGTTTGAAACGAGTGTACGCGAAGCTGGAGCGGGAGCTACATTTTGAAAACAAGCCGCCCTCATTCCTTGAAGCTCCTGCACATGTTGAGGAAGAATGTGCGCGGCGCCAAGGCGAGAGTCATTAAAACAGAAGCTCGGCTTGTCCTGCATCTATAAGTTTTCGAACATTCATTCCTAGGCTCGTGTAAACGGGGGATCTCAGGGGGTGGCCGCTTCCTCTTCCTCCTGTTCACCTGATCTGGTATATTTGCAGCATTTGGGGCTCGAGGGATTTTTTGGCCCGTGGCTAGCGCCCGCGCCTCTCCCGCCCGCCCGCGAGCGCCCATCGCCGTCGGCGCTGGGGCGCGGCAGCGGCCAGCTGCCGCACTTGGCGCGGCCGTTTGCCACAGGGCGGTGCCCCTTGGCGCCACCACGGCGGCGACGCGGGCAACCGCGATCTTTCTGGTTGTGTGCACTCTCCTGGGCTTCGAGGGCCGCGTCGTTCTTGACGAGGACGCGGGTGCGGAGGATGCCGAGGGGAGCAAGGTCGGGTTCGAGCGGGTCGGCACCTCCCAGTGGCATCCGGACCGTGGGATGTCCCCGTGGCGCACGATTCCAGAAGTGGAATCTATCTATTGGTGGAGTGCCAAGGACGGCCCTGTCGGCGTGGTGATGCTCCTTCTGGACCGCGCGCCGAGCAAGGCCTGGGAGTGGACGGGTCTGGGCCCCGTCGGCAGGGTGCAGCTGATCAGCCCGAAGGACAAGGACGCGTGCGAAGCCACAGATCACGTAGATTTACCGCAAAGGTTTGAGCGTTCACAAGAAAGGCGGTCAGAAGAGGATCCCCTTTTCCCGAAGGTCAGCGCGGTGGGGGCCGTGACCGCTGCCGGACTGTGGGCGTGGGCTCGCCGAAGCTGGGGCCCGCTTGCAGGCTCGGTGGTCGCAGACTGGCGAGAGCGGCGCGGAGCGGCTGGACTACCTCCGCGACCTGAAGAAGCGCGTGGCGATACGCACGAGAGCGGCGAGTCTGATTCTTTGACCTCGTCATCGGGGCGCTCGCGCTCTGGGGCTCCTCCTCGGGCCGGGGCTGGCTCGGGCGCTGGCGCGGCCTGCGATGGTTCAGACGGCGACGACGACGACGACGACGACGACGACGACGACGACGACGACGACGATGACGACGGCGCTCGCCGCGGCAGGGGCGCGTCGATCTCGGACGCGGATTCGGGCGAGGAGCCGCCCTCCACGGACCTCCCGAGGACGGCCTGGGCGGGGCAGGCGCAGAATGCGCAGCTCGCCGACCAGGTCCGCGAGCCGCAGGCAGCCCCCCCCGCCTGTGGCGGGCGGCGCGGCGCGTCGGGCGAACGATCGGCGACGGCGGGGTCGGCTCGTCCGATCCGCTTCGACTCGACCGAGCGGGGGCGCGAGGAGGAGCGCGCGGAGCCGCCCCGAGGCCAGACCGGCGCCTTCCTGAGGTTGCGGGAGCACGAGCAGATCGTCGAGATGGACAGCTCGAAGGCTACGCGGGAGAGTGGATCGTCGGCTCCGTCTTCAACGCCTTCCTCTGGCGGCGGCATCGAGCCGATAAGAATGGCGCCCTCAAGCGAGACTTCGGGGGATTCCGCCCGCTTCCGCCCGAGATCCGCATCAAGGAGCTGAGCGTGGAAGCCCGGGGCTCTCGAGGCGCCGTGATCCAGGCGCTGAAGGGCTTCGACGACGCAGCATTTTTGTTGTTTGCGTTGCGTTTTGTTTCCTTTGCTTTTTTTTCGCGCGCGGCACTTTTGGCCGAGGGCCCTGCCGCATTAAGAGGCGCGGCGTTCAAAACTTCGCTCACAGGAAATTGCGCGACCGCCCCCCGCCGCCGCGGGCCGCCCGCTACAAAGTGCCAGCCGCAGAGCACCAACCAGGGAACTTAACAGGTTTATATACATGCGCCTGCCCCTGAAAACCAGGCGTCGCATAACTGACATCCCCAGCGCCGGGAGCGAGCGCGCGCCCCGATGCTGGCGCGCGGGCAATCCGCGCGCTACTTCTCGGCAGCGGGGCAATTTCCGGCCGCGCCGATGCCGGCGCTAAAAGGGCCAGCGTTTTGCTTTCGTTCTTTGGGGCAAGACGCTCCGCGCCTCAGCCATATATAAAGATGCCGAAATGCACGCTTCGGTCGCGGGGCATTTTGGCGCGGCGCCTTCGCTAAATATCAGCTAATATCAGCTTGCGGCAATTATAATAACGCGTCAGCAAGGCCGACGTCGGGCGCGCGGGCGAGATCTGGGCCGGGGCTGCCCCGGAGGCGCCGACGCGCCGCCGCCGATGGGCCCCGCGCGGCGCTGGCAGAGATGGGGGGGGCGGCTCCGCGGCAAGGAGCTCGAGGGCTACAGCGGCGCCGCGGAGGTCACCGTCGCGGGGATGATCCGGGATCGCGCGATGGAAACGCATCCCCCCGCCGCGGCGATCCACTCCGGGGCGGCGGAGCTGGCGCGCATCCGCGCCCGCGGCTTGATGAAGGCGTTCGACGAGGCACAGCGGCCGGAGGGCTGGCTCCATCCTAAGAGCCAGGCGGGTGCCATGTGGCAGAGAAAAATCGACTGGGCGCTGGCTGAACAGCACTTCCGCCTCGACCGCTCCGAGAACGACGTCGACGCGGCGGGCGACGAGGTGGCCGAGAAGATCGAAAGGAAGGCGCTCCTCCAGGAACGCTCGCGGGCGGTCTCGGAATTCGCCGCGATGGGCAAGTCACAATCTAGCCGCCCCATCGGTAGCGGGGCGGTTCAAGTTCGCGCGGCCGTCCCTTCGGCCTTTTCATCGCTCTTCTTGTCGGTGCTATTTTCGCGGCGCTCTCTGCGGGCTCGCTCGTCTTCGACCCGGCTACCTGGGCCACTCGGTGTCCCGCTATGTCGCGGGAGGGTGGGTGCCCGACGCGTTCCTTCATCGCTCGGGTTTCGGAGCCGCCCGCCCTCCTGAGCTACCGCGAGCGGGGGGCGGTGCCCATCGGATGCGCGCCAGGCATCGATCGGGCTTTCTTGCGAGTGCCTTCTCGACCAGGTCGCGCGCCAGTTCGTCATTCAGATGCCGGGCGGGGGCCGGTTTGGGGAGCTCCTTGTGCTCGGCTCGGGCCAGTCTCGCGGGCGCCCAGGTCCGCCGGGAACGCCGCCTCGCGCGCCGTCGAGTTGGGGCAGGCCCGGGGCGGGGGGGGCGGGCGAAAACGAGCTTCTGGCCACGTGGGCACGGTCCAATCAGACTGTCGCGGCTCTCCCGAGTCTCAGCCAGGGCCACGGGGGCACGCGCGCCGAGGGCGGCGCGCGAAGCCAGGCCACGCGTCTGCAGAAGAAGATCGCAAGTAGGATTTGGAACGAGCAGAGTCGGAGGGGGAGAGGGGGAGCAGGGGGTCCATCGACGGCGACAGGGCTGTTTGGTGCCGCTTTGGCGAGGAGCTCCTGGTCGGCAGCGGGGGCGGCTTTGCTTCGGAAAGGGGGGGGTCGTCTGCAGAGGGGCGCTCTGTGCCTGTTGGAGCCCGTTTCTTTATTGCTTGGGGCATGACGGGCGTCATGGCCCCCGCTCCCCCCCCCTCCCCCCCCCCCCTTATGACGTAACGCTTCCCCCCCAGTGCGCTCCGGGCACGGCCGCCGTGCGCATTGGGATCCGCGTAGGTGTCCCCGTAGGAATCCGCATAGGTGTCTGGTCCGCAGGCGTCGTCGTCGTCGTCGTCGTCGTCGTCGTCGTCGTCGTCGTCGTCGTCGTCGTCGTCGTCCGTCGTCGTCGCTCGTGGTTCGTCGCTCGTCGCTCGTCGTCGTCGTGCGGACGCGGCTGGAGCCTGTTTTTATGTCCGGACCGATGACGGCAATCATCTGGGGGGGAGGGGGTCGATGACGTCACGTTTCGCGCCGGCGGCGTGTGGAAATGCCTAGGAATGACGGAGGACGGGTAGCACGAACATGTAGGTGGCGATATGCACCACAACGCCTGTGTACATCACAGTGCCCGCGTGCACCAGAGCGCCTGTGTACACCACACCGCCGATGTACACCACAGCAGCCGCGTGCAACACAGCGTCAGTTTGTGCCACCGTGCCTGCGGGCACAGCAGCTCTTGTGTACACCACAGCGCCTCCGTACACCACATCGGCCGTGCGCAACACAGCACCAGTGTACACCACAATGTTCGCGTGCATTGCAGTGCCTGTGTACGCCACGGCGCCTGTGTGCACCACATCAGCCGTGTACAACACAGCACCATTGTTGTGTATAGAATTTCGGAAGGAATCCTTTTGACAAAATGGAGCGCGTGTGGATTCCAGAGAAAACATGGAAAACAAATCCTCATGGACGAAGGAGCGCCGCTGGAATCTACGAGTCCTCCCCAGTCCGCCCGCATCACCCTAATTCCCAGTTGCGTCTAGGAGGTTCCAGCTAAACTGGCCGTCCGAGAACCAAGTGGACCGATTCAATCGACCATTATGCGGTGCACGCTGAGATGCGCACGCGCGTTGTAACGCCAAGCCGCACGACAGGGGGTAAGGAGGAGGAGGAAGAGGAGATGGAGGAGGAGGAGGAGGAGGTGCAGGGAAAAACGTCGCATTCGCTTCTCAGAACTTTCCTGGCGTGGCGTTTAGTTGTCCGCAGCAGATCCTGACGTACATGCTCCTTCTACCTGTCCTATGCACGCAGGCACTGTGGTGTACACCAGCGCTGCGTTGCACGCGGATGCCGCGGTGTAGACAGGCGCTGTGGCGTGCACAGGCGCTGCGGCGCACGCAAGCACAGTGGTGTACACAGGCGTTGTGTTGCACATTGCTGCTGCGGTGTATGTACACCAGCGCCGTAGTGCTCCCAAGTCTTGTGGTATACGCGGGCGGTGCGTTGCACACGGCTGTTGCGGTGTACGCAGGCGCTGTGGTGCACACGCGCGGCGTGGTGCACGCCAGCGTTGTAGTGCACCCAGGCGCAATGCGCAGATCGCCACTTACATGCTGCTCGCGTCGTCCTCGTCGCTCGTCGCTCGTCGCTCGTCGCGTCGTGCGCGCGGGCGCGGCTGTGGTGCCCGAACCACACGGCGGGGGGGGGGGGGGGCGTCACGTCATACCCCCCCCGCCCCCCCCCCCCATGACGCCCGTCATCGCCGAACACAAAGAAACGCGCTCCTGCGAGCGAAGGAGGTCCATTTGCCTCCGAGTTGGCCCCGACGTGGTCAACGCGAAGCGGCTGGCCGTGGCGGAGAAGGCGGGCCTCGAGGAGCCTGGGCGTTTGATGTTGAAGCTGGATCCGATCAGGAGACTGACGCGCGCCCTGCAATGCCAGACCTCGCAAGGCACCAGAGATCATGCGCGGGCAGGCCAGACTCGCGCTCGCGCTCAAGATGCGGGAAGCGAACCTGCTCGCCTACTTTGACGATGCGCGGGCAAAGCTGTCCTTCTTCACAGTGGCCAAGGAGGTCATGACTGAGGGCGCCGAGCAGAAAGTCGCGCCGCGGCTCGCGCGGTGCGCCTTGCGGGCCAACTTGCACTTCAGGGCCCCCCCCTTAGGCCCCGATGGGATCGCCTACTGCGCTGGCAGAGGTCGACCTCGGGCCCGACATCCCGGGGGCAAGCAGTTCCTGACCAGGAGGACGTGCCCGCGATGTTCTACAGGCTGCGGAAGATCCCCGAGCCTTATTCGCATTTTGTCTTAGATGGTGCGTTTCTGCGGTCGGTCTGGGATTTCGCGCAGCAGCGAGCCGCGCCGTTGCCGCGGCCGCCCGAGGGCACTGTTGGAGTCACATGGTGGGTCGTGCCCATGGGGTGGAGCTGGGCTGTCCACCTTGCCCACGCGGCGACGACGGATTGTTTCGACGATCTGGGGGCCGCGGGCGCAGGGCGCGTCGACGACTGCGGCGGGGGCGTGGTCAGCGACGGGTCGGACGACCCGAAGCTCGAGGCGGACTAAGCACAGGCGGCGGTCAGTGGACGCGGGCTGGCGGTCCACATGGAGAGCCGCGGGGTCGGCCTTCTCGAGCGGCGGCGCTCGACCTGGGCCGCGATGCTCGCTCGCCCCTCCTTCACCCGTCCGCGCGTCATCTACGCCTGGATCCACGCGGGCGAGAATCGACCTTGATTGCGGCGTATGTGGGAAGACGCCGTTGCGGAGCCTTACCGCACTCGCCGAGTTCTCGGTTCTATTATTCTCGGACTTGCCGCCCCCTTGGCACTCGCAGGCGTGTCAGGAGGGGCCCAGACATTACGGGCATTCGGCGGCGTCTACCCCGGCCTCTTCGGAGGTGCAGAGAAGCGAGGCCAGCTGGGTTAGGGCGAGTCTGGGGCCAGCAGGTGGATGCCACCAACTCGGAGCAGGAGTGGCCGGATGCCCCCGGGGACGACGTTCCAGGGGGGCGCGGACGTGGCGACCGGCTCCGAGTGGCGCCGCGTTGGGGCGCTCACCTGGCGGGGAGCGCGGGAGATCGGCAACGGCCCCCAGCGCGACCATCTGCGCCAGCCGACCATCGCGAGGCCGATATTGAGGATCAGGACCAGGCAGGGCGAGTCCTGGCGGGCCCGCGCGGGCCCGCCGTGCACCGCCTTTTCGCGAGCCAGGATCCCGAGGCCCAGGGCGCCCGACCTCTTTCGGGGAGTCCCGGGGCCCCGTGCAGAGGGAAGGCGGCCCGCAGGAAGGCGAAGGACGGTGCGCTGATGGCGTTCGTCGAAATCGAGGCGCGCATCCGGGCTGCGTCGCTCGGGCTGCACGTCGCCCTGG